>PVIH01010378.1:5518-75937 GCA_004025045.1 Sigmodon hispidus
CTGTCTTGTTGTTTGCTCTTTTCTCTTTTGAGACTGGGGACGGTGATGTCTCTCTGAGTTGTTTTGTCATTTAGGGTTGTCTTAGCTACCCTGTCTTGTTGTTTGCTCTTTTCTCTTTTGAGACTGGGGACGGTGATGTCTCTCTGAGTTGTTTTGTCATTTAGGGTTGTCTTAGCTACCCTGTCTTGTTGTTTGCTCTGAGTTGTTTTGTCATTTAGGGTTGTTTTAGCTACCCTGTCTTGTTGTTCTCTCTGAGTTATTTTGTCATTTAGGGTTGTCTTAGCTACCCTGTCTTGTTGTTTGCTCTTTTCTCTTTGTTTCCACATAAAGGTCAAAAGTGGGCATTCAATTTCTGGGAAGAATTATACTGAAAATTTGATGATGATTGCATTGAATCTGTAGATTGCCATTTTCACTATGTTAATCCTACTGATCCATGAACATGGGAGATCTTTCCATCTTCTGATATCTTCTTTAATTTTTTTTCAAAGAATTGAATTTTTTTGTCATAGAAGTTTTTCAATTGCTTGATTATACTTAACCTCAATATATCTTATATTATCTGAGGCTATGGTGAAAGGTGTTGTTTTTCTGATTTCTTTCTCATTCTGTTTGTTATTCATATATAGGAGGGCTCCTGAGTTGTTGTTTTTCAATACTCTTGTATCCAGTCACTTTGCTCCAAGTGTTTATCAGCTATAGGAATTTCCTAAGGGCTGGAGAGATGGCTGAGAGGTTAAGAGCCCTGGCTGGCCTTCTAGAGTTCCTTAATTCAATTCCTAATAATCACATCATGGCTCACAACCATCTGCAGTGAGATCTGGTGCCCTCTTCTGGTGTGTAGGCATACATACAGGCAGAACACTGTATTTCTAATAATAGTAATAATAGTGTTTAGAAATTACTTGGGAGAGTTTTTGGGATCACTTATGTATACTATCATATCATCTGCATGGAATGATACTTTGACATCTTCCTTTTCAATTTGTATCACCTTGATCTCCCTCAGTTGTCTTATTGCTCAAGCTACTGAATAGATATGGAGAGAGTATTGTTCCTGATTTTAGTGGACTTGCTTTAAGTTTATCTTTATTTAATTTAATGTTGACTATAGGATTTCTGTGTGTTGCCTTTTTATGTTTAGGTATGCTCCTTGTATCCCTGATTGCTCCAGGACTTTTATCACAAAGGGGTGTTGGATTTTGTCAAAGGCCTTTTCTGCATCTAATAAGATGATCATGTGGGTGTTTTTCTTGCAGTTTGTTTGTGTGGTGAATTACAGTTACTGGTTTTCACACATTGAACCATCCCTGTACCACTGGGATGATTATTATTTGATCATAGGGGATGATCTTTTTGATTTGTTCTGGATTCGACTTACAATTATTTATTGAGCATTTTTGCATTTTTGCTAAGAGAAACTGGTTTGTATTTATCTTTCTTTCTTGGGTCTTTGTGTGATTTAGGTATCAGGGTAATGTGGCCCTGTGAAATAAATTAAGCAATCTTCCTTCTGTTTCAATTTTGCAGAGTAATTTGAAGAGTATTGGCATTAATTCTTTTTGGAAATTCTGGTAGAATTCTCTGTTGAATCCATCTGGCCCTGAACCTTTTCTCAGTTGGGAGATTTTTAATGATTATTTCACTAGGGGTATAGGTCTGTTTAAACTGGGTGGTAGTGTTATTGGTTGTCAACTTGACTATATCTGGAATGAACTACAATCCAGAAATGGAGAGCATACCTGTGAGAGTTTTTCTTTTGCTTCATTTGAAGTGGGTGGATCAACTTCTTGTCTAGACCTCTTAGGAAGAAAGACACATGCCTTTGATCTGGATCTTGAGGAAGAAAGACATATTGCTAGTCTGAGCCAGACCTTCTGTTGAAAGTCTATATAAGGATATAGAAGAAGGATGCTTTTACTCTTTGCCTGCTTGCTCTGGCTTTGCTAGCACATCCATTCTGTCCCTGGCATTAGAGCCTACTTCTTCAGGATTCCAGCATGTACTGAAGACCAGCTGAGATATCCAGCCCGTGGAATGAGAAACTACTGGATTATTGGACTTTCTGTTCACAGATGTTTGTTGAATTATCTGGCCTGTTGCTTGTAAGTCATTTCAATAAATCCCCCCTCTCCCTATATGTATTCATTCTACAAATTCTGTTACTTTAAGAGAACCCTAACTAACATAAATTGCTTATCTGATCTTTACTTAACTTTGGTAGGTGGTATATATTTATATCAAGAAAATTATTCATTTCTTTTAGGTTTTCCAATTGAGTGGAGTACAGATTTTTAAAGTATGTCCCTATGAGTCTTTGGGTTTCCTTGGCATCTCCTGTGGTATCCTCTCACTTTTTCATGATGAATTTTATTAATTTGGATTTTCTCTATCTTTTAATACATTGGTTAAGGGTTTATCTACATTACTGATTTTCTCAAAGAGTTAACTTTTCATTTCACTGGTTCTTGGTATTTTTTTATTTTGTTATTGTTATTTCTGGTTTTTTTCTTTTCTTTCTTTCTTTTTGTAGACAGAATTTCTCTGTGTAGCCTTAGCTATCCCAGAGCTCACTTTATAGGTCATGCTGACCTTGAACTTACAGAGATCTGCACCTGACTCTGCCTCCCAAGTGCTAGGACTAAAGGCATGTGCCACTACTGACCAACATTATTTTATTTTTTAAATTTCATCCCTGAGTTTGAGTATTCCTTGCTGTCTACTACTTTTGAATGTTATTTTTCTTTGTTCTAGAGATTTCAGATGTGTTGCTAAGTCACTGATATTAGATCTCTCTAAATCTATCTATCTATCTATCTATCTATCTATCTATCTATCTATCTATCTATTATTATGTAGGTGCTTAGTGCCTAGAATTTGCCTCTTAGAACCATCATTATTTTGTTCTATAGGTTTGGATATGTTGGAAATGTTTCATTTTCAGTCGATTCTAAAACCTTTTTTAAAAATTTCTTTCTTAATTTCTATCTTGACCCATTTTCCACTTAGTTGTTAAGTTTTCATGAGTTTGTACGCTTCCTGTTGTGTCTGTTGTTGACACCCAGCTGTAATTCTTTGTCATCAGACAGGCTGCAGGGTGTTATTTTATTTTCTTGTATCTGTTGAGACTTGCTTCGTGTCTAAGTATGTGGTCAATTTTGGAAAAAGTTTCATGAGGTGCAGAAAAGAAGATATATTCTTTTATGTTTCGTTGAAATGTTCTATAACAATCTGCTAGGTACATTTGATTTATAGTGTTGCTTAGCTTGAACATTTCTCATTTCTCTCTCTCTCTCTCTCTCTGTCTCTCTTTTGGTCTGGATGACTTATCAATTGGACAGATTGGAATATTGAAGTCACCCAATATCAGTGTGTGTCTTGGTCAGTGTTATCTATTGCTATGATAAAACGCCACAACCCAAGTAACTTGGAAGGAAAGAATTTAATTGTCTTACACTTATACAGCATTGTTCATCATAGAAGGAAGTCAGGACAGGAACTCAAACACGGCAGGATCTTTGATGCAGGAGCTGATGCAGAGGCTATAAAGGGATGTTACTAACTGGCTTGCTACTCATGGCTTGCTCAGCCTGCTTCCTTATAGAACCCAGGACCACCAGCCCAGGGATGGAACAGCCTACAATGGGCTGAACCCTCCTCCATGACTCACTAATTAAGAATATGCTGTACAGGCTTGCCCGTAGCACATTTTGTCAGCTGAGGCGCTCTTCTCTCAGATGACTTTAGCTTGTGTCAAATTGACATGACTGTCCAGCACAGTGTACGAGGGTCAATGCATGACTTAAGCTGTAGTAGTATTTCTTTCATAAACTTTGATGCTCTTGTGTTTGGTGTATAAATGCTTAGAATTGCAGTATCTTCTGGGGGATTTTTCTCTTGAAGAACATGTAGTATCCTTCCCTAGCTCTTCTGATTAGTTTTGGCTTGAAGTTTATTTTGTCAGATATTAAAATAGCTATAGCAGCTTGTTACTTAGATCCATTTTCTTGAAATATATTTTAATAATTTTACCCTGAGATGCTATGTATCCATTGATAATAAGCAAAATCAGGATAGATACTGTTTTCGAATTCAGTTTATCAGTCTGTTTTTTTTTTCCAAAGGTGTTGAGAGTTATGAGCAGTGTTTGTTGATTCCTGTTACGTTGTTGTTATGGTGTGGGATTCCCTCTCCCTTTCTCACTTGCCGATGCAGGATTATTTATTGCTTGTGTTTTCTTGGGTATGGTTAACTTTTTCAGGTAAAGTTTTGCTTCTAGTGCCTTCTATAGAGCTGGATTTGTTGATAGATACTGCTTAAATTTGGTTCTATCATGGCATTTTCTTTCTCCCTCCATCAACTGTGATTGTTTTGCTGGGTATAGTACTTTGGGCTGGCATCCATCCAGACTTTTATGGCTTTTGGAGTCTCCATTGAGAAGTCAGGTCTCCTCCTCCTCTTTCTCTTCCTCCTTCTTCTGCTTCCTCCTCCTCTTCCTTCTTCTTCCTCTTCCTCTTCCTCCTTCTCCTTCTTCTTCTTCCTCTTTTTTTGAGGCAGAGTTTCTTTATGTAGCCCTGGCTATTCTAGGACTTGTTCTATAGACCAGGCTCACCTCAAACCTAGAGATCTCCCTGTCTTTTCCTCTGCCTCTACCACCAGAAGGTGTGGTTCATTTTCAAGGTGGATCTTCCCACCTCAAAGGGTTTAAAGCAGAAAGTCTCCAGGTGGTGCATCCAGCTGCTTGGCTTTCACTTATTTTCAGATATAGTCAATTGACAACCAGAAATATCCATCGCATTATTACCATAGATTTGGTCTTTTCATGGTGTCCCAGATTTCCTGGATGTTTTGTTCCTGGATTTTTTAGACTGAACGTTTTCTCTGACTGAGGTAATCATGTCTTCTATCATGTCTTCAGTGTCTGACTGAGGTAATCATGTCTTCTATCACGTCTTCAGTGTCTGACTGAGGTAATCATGTCTTCTATCATGTCTTCAGTGTCTGACTGAGGTAATCATGTCTTCTATCATGTCTTCAGTGTCTGACTGAGGTAATCATGTCTTCTATCACGTCTTCAGTGTCTGACTGAGGTAATCATGTCTTCTATCATGTCTTCAGTGTCTGACTGAGGTAATCATGTCTTCTATCACGTCTTCAGTGTCTGACTGAGGTAATCATGTCTTCTATCATGTCTTCAGTGTCTGACTGAGGTAATCATGTCTTCTATCATGTCTTCAGTGTCTGACTGAGGTAATCATGTCTTCTATTATGTCTTCACTGTCTGAGGTTCTTTCTTCCTCATGGCCTAAACTTTTCACTTCTGGTTTTACCTAAGTTTGGATTTTCTTTAGTGATGCTATTTCTTTGTTAAATTCCACTACATGTCTTAATTTTTTAAATCCTTTTATTCTACTGTTTGTATTTTTACAGACTTCATTAAAGGGATTCAGATCTTTGAGGTACTTAAACATATTCAAAATAGCTATTTTGAATTCTTTGTCTTGTGATTCAGCTAATACTGTGTTCCTTAGGGCCTATTGTAACAGCATTACTGGTTTACATGGGGACATAGTGTCTCATGCGTTAATGTTTGTGTTTTTGTGCTGTTCTCTAGACATCTGGGTTTGGAACGATTGTGGGTCTAGGTGTTGATAACCAGTCTTTGTCGGTTGGGCAGTCTGTTTCTTGGTTTCTATTGTCCTCTTGGGAATGTGTAATATTTGTAGGTTTCCTGGACTCAGGACTCTGAGTTCATGCCAGGTGTGGCCACTGGGTGTCCCAGGTAGAATATTTTTCTAGATATTGAGGGCTAATGTAAAGGAATGAGGACAGGTTAGGAGGAATGAGTTGATGAGAGAGTTCACACGAAGGAGGAAATCTGTTAGATTACTCTCAATCTAACCCATCTTGTTCAGTCATTTTTTGTGCACTGTGGTACAAACAACATACCTTTGTTCATTGTGCATTGTATGGTATATGTACTTGCAAAAATACTCTTAAAATAGTTAGTTTTATCTTCTGGTTCTCTTACTCACTGTGGTAAATGGACCCCATTAATACATTTATAAAACACTAGATGCTTACAGAACAGAAACATCATGGTGTCTACTGACTAGAGTGTGAATGCAGAGCAGGGAAACCTAGCAGACTGGGGCTACTGGCTTCCTAGTCAGTGGCACCTGCAGAGCAGTGGAGGGATGGGCAGAGTACCTGCTCGCCATGCTTGCCTAGTGGCATGCTGCTGCTTGTTTGTAGGTAGTAACATACTGAGTATTCATTGTCAATAATCTAAAGCCGTCCTCTGTATTTGCCTGTATTAAAGTAACTGTAAGTTAATGGAACCTACAAGAACTCTTCTGTATTTAGGAGCTTTTGGACAGCAAGGTCAGTTGTCCTGATTGAAGGGAGAAGAAGACATGATATTACCAATACGCAAGGGAAAAACCTGAAATGAGTAACTGTCATGCATTAGCTGTCTGTTGAATCGGGAAGCTGTGGCATAGGTTCTAAATTTGTGTTTCTCAAATGTGAATTGTAGTCTGATGCTGCTTTGTATAGATGCTATGGATAGTCTCAGCACTGAACATGCATTGATACCTCGCAGATGAATCAACCTTTGTCCTGGATTTCCCTGTCCCTCAGCCAATGTCTGAGTGCAGGAGAACTTGCCCATCTTTTGGCTAGTGGACATACTTCCTGATTTTTCCTTTGTTGTTACATATTTTTATGTTTGAAATTTAAGTTTTACTGCTTTTAATTTAAGCAAAATTTGTTCCATGGATAAAATGGCATCACCAGTGAAATCAACAGCCTCATTCATGTTGCTGCTGGAGTAACATTTGTGTTCTGTGTTCATGAACTTGCAATGAAGCCGTGTTTCTGTTAAAATAAAATGCGGCTTAAGCTTTATTTCTGTTTAATAAGGCTTTCTACCATTGATTAAATGAAAGAATATAACTTTTTGAAGAGATTTATATTCTGTAAATAAACATTGGTTGTAACAATAAAGTTGAGTTCTAACTATTAAAAAAACCAAACATGAACATTATGGATGTTTGTGTTTGTTTATAATGTTGGGTCTAATTTGTAATAGATAATGGGATAAAAAATATTAGATTTGGGGTTCTTCTTGTTTTAAAAAGAGAAAAAGGGGAAATGTAGTGAGATTATGCTGGTAATGTAAATATCTGTCCTGCCTATGAGTTTAATAAAAAGCTAATTGGCCAAAGGCAAACAGGAAGTGTGGGTGGGGCTACAAGGCTAAGAAAACTCAGGAACATCTCAGAGCAGACACAGATGCCAGGCAGAGCCACCAGAGAGAGCCACCATAGACAAGACAAGGAGACAGCAGCAGACACAGAGGAAAGAAGCTGAAATGTTGCTATGAAGAAAGGTACCGAGCTGTGCAGCTGAACAAGATGGGTTGAGTTCAGATGAAGGAGTTAGCATACACCTGGGCCCTAGATCAATCGCATAAAATAATATAAGCCTCTGTGTGATTATTTGAGGCAAAGCAGGGCTGAGACTGAGCCTAAACCTCTGGTCCAGGCCTGAAAAATCCGGGCCAGAATCATTTACAACAGAGAACAGGCCCCTACAGGTGGTCTGCTACAAGGCTGTGGATGAGACAGGGGCATTTGAAATGGTGTCCTGGTGGATAGGAAGGACAGTGATGATGCCTTCTTGATTCCTAAGTCAGCATGACCAAAGAGTTCCCTGATAGAGAGTCCCTATCTGGGTATAGAAGCTTCGGAAGCAGAAAAAAAGCCAGAAACTGCATTTTTGTCTATCTGAGTATAGGAGCTTCAGAAGAAGAAAAAAAGCCAGAATTTTGTCATTTGCAGTAGCATATATATCTCTAACTTAGATATAGTATGCATTTTATTTATTGATTTATTTGCATGATGTAGGGAGTAAAATGCATTTATCTTAGGTGTTCAGTTCAATAACTGTTGACAACGTTAAAGGTAATGCCTGTTAAGGTCAAAGTGAAGATTTCTATGACTTAGAATCTCCTTCCTCCAGATCAAGCTCTACTGTCCACTACTCCAGGAAACAACCTTTTTATTCCAGCCACTGTAGCATTGCCTAGGCCCAGCTCAGTATAGATGTACTCTTTTGTAACTGCCCTTACTGTGCTCAACACAAAGAAGCTAATACATATTTGTTAGTTTTTGTTTTTGTTTATAAAGGTGTAGTTTTTTTTCTTCAGCAAGCAGTGAGGGGGTATACTGTGGTATATTTCTTATTAGCATCTCAAAGACAGACCCTCCTGTGTATATATAATTAATAGCTCCTTTAAAATCTTTATTATTGGGCTGGAGAGATATCTCAGCAGTTAGTGCTTTTGCTACTTTTGTAGAGGACCTGGGGTTCTGTTCCCAGCACCCAGATGGTGACTCGCAACTGTCTGTAACTTTAATTCTAGGGGACCCTATGTCCTCCTCTGGCCTCTGTAGGAACCAAGCATGCATCAGTGCATATACATACCTACAGGCAAAACACTCCCACGCATAAAACTTAAAAATACAATAAACACACATTGTATTAGTCTCCTTTCTTTACTCTTCTCCCATCTTCTATTTTTAATTCTCTACAAAATTGCTGGCAATTTTTCTAAAATCTAGGGTTAGTCTAGAACACTTTCATAGAGATATAACTTGATAAATGTATTGATCTTTTATTCTCTGGCCCCTCCCTTCTTTCTGTCCCTTCTGTAATGTTCCCTGAGCCTTGAGGTAGAAGTGTGGACATCTCATTTAAGGCATGAGCACTCAACAGTTATTTGTTCTCAGCACTTTAATACAACATGTATAACTACCACCAACTGCAAAAAGGAGCCTGTGTGACCAAAGCTGACAGCAGCACTAGTCTGTGTACACAAATGTAAATATTTAGAAGGTAGTTTTGATGAGTACATCAAGACCATTTAGTAATACAATAGTAACTTTTCTATTAGGATCTATGTCCCCGCATGGTTTACAGTACCAGGTATTAATTCCCTATTGTAGATTGGGTCTCAGATTCAATCAGAAAGTGGTTGGTTGACTACCCCATAACAGTCATGCCACTATTGCATCAGTGGACATATCTGACCTGGCATGTTAGTGGCACGTAGGTCCACAGCTAAGTAGGACTATTAATGAAGTCACCCTCACAGCCTACGTAGTCACTTCCAGCCCTATGGAGGCTAGTTAGCAGCACGCAGCTTCCAGCTCAGCTCCAGTTTGGTTTTCTCAGTCCTTAGCCAAAGCATGCAGTGCCTCTAGCGCTGGGGTCTTACAATCTGATTCTAGGACAAACAAGAACAGTGGCAATGATCTGTATAGTTTTGCATTATTGTTATTTTTGAAAGGCATTTAGATTTTTTTCCCTTGTATTTTCCTTTAATGGCTGTGGATCAGTTTAAGCCACTCAAAGGCTAGTAATGTGGGTAGTAATGATGTGGGGAGCCTTTATGGTATGGCTCATCTGGTTTCCTTTCTAAGGCGTTTACTTTAGACAGGGTCTCGTTCTGTCTACCCCTAACTCACAGGTCCTCCTCCCTCTGCTTCCTGGGTGCTGGCACTGAAAGTGTGTGCAACACTATACTTGGCATACACATATGGCTATCTTGTGTGCCCCTTGAGTGTTTGGCATACTGACTAAAGTCTCTACAATACAGAGGGCAGATACAGGAATGATATCTGGCTTTTGGGCTTCCTTGGCACGTTAGTCAGACTTTCTCATTGCTGTGAACAATACCCTGGAGAAATAATTTAAAAAGGAAGCAATCTGTTGTGTCTCATGGTTTCTGAGGTTTTAGTACATAGTCCTTGGTTCGACAGATTTCAGGTCAGAGGTGAGGCAGAACACTGTGATAGCAGGAGAATGTGACAGAATTTGACTTCTCAAAGTGACCTCAGTGACCTACTTCTTCCAGACAGCTCACATCTAAAGTTTCCAGAATCTCCAAAACCAGAGTCACCAGCCAGGACCAACCCTTTCATATGTGAGCCTTTTGGGGGTGGCTCTTGATATTCAAACCGTAACATTTGTCTTACACTTCTCTGCATCTCTGTGGTAGTTGCTCTTTCCAGAGGTTATTTTTGCTTCATTTCATGGGATTTCATCCTATGCACACATATCTTGGTATTTAGTCAAAGACTCAAGGGAATGCTTACATAAATTTCTGGAACTCTCTCTGTGTGGCTTTCTCCTCTCAGTATTTCGTTTTCTTGACCCCTCTGCACTTTGTGTCTCCTCAGATGAATGAAATTACTGGGCTGTGTTTGGAGTCTATCTCTCCGAGACACACATGGGAAATTACCTCGTAGCAGGAAGCCTTGAATGATAGGTCTTTATTATGGTTTTTCTTTTCTCAGCAATCACAGTTCTGTGCTGTCCAATGTCTGAAATGCTATTTCCTGTGTTTTCACAGATTTTAAAAAGCCATTTATGATTTCAGGCTCTCTTACTCTTCATGGTTCTAAGAAATACTCCAGGAATGTATATTTTGTTCTAGGAGACAGGTGATGGGGTTGCTATATACAGTGTTTTATTGGGGGGAGGAGGTGGAAGGTTAATTTTTTTAATTGATAGTTTCTTTTTAAATACTTTCCTACAGTATTTGTGAGTATGTATGTGAGTGTGTGTGTGCACTTGAGAGTAAATGTGAATGTGTATATGCAAGGTGGAGGCAAGAAGAGAGTCTTGATTGCTTGGAGCTTGAGTTATGGTTTCCTGCTGGATGCCAAGCTTGTTATGTGTATTCTGGGGTCTGAATGCTGACCCTCACGGTTGCACTACAAGTGTTTTTAACTCCTGAGCCATCTCTCTAGCCCAATTTATTTTTCTAAGATTTATTTTAATTTTTAAATAGTTTGACTTCTGTGTAACACTTATACATTTTATGGGGTACAGTGTTGGTAATTCAATCCATACAATGTGCACTGCAAATAATATGCACTAACCCAAATTAAGGTAAAGAGCTTTGTTGTTTTCTTAGTATTTCTCGTATTTATACTCTTCAACCTCTTTCCTTCCAGTTTTTCATAAAATGTGTGATACATTGCTGTAAACTAGTCCCCTCTGAAGTGATGAACACCAGAATTTACTATTTTTTTAAAAAAATTTACTTAGCTTTATTTATGTGCATTGGTTTGAAGGTGTTAGATCTCTGGAACAGGAGTTACAGACAGTTGTGAGCTGCCATGTGGGTGCTGGGAATTGAACCTGGGTCCTCTGGGAGAGCAGCCAGTGCTCCTAACCCCTGAGCCATCTCTCCAGCCCCAGAATTTACTATTTTTTGTCTAAATGTGTTGTGGTGGTCCCTGTTTTCAGTCCCTTTGCAGCTCCGAGTAATCACGATTCTATATTTAGATCAACTGTAGTTTTAGAACTCACAAACTATTGTATCTGACTCTTTCACCTAACCTCGTGTTCTCAAGCCCCATTCATAACTGTGTCACCAACATGGGGATCTTACTAACAGTCTGGTGTATGAAAACTTCCCAGACAGGGAGAATCCAACTTGTAAACCGCTTGAGCTGTGAACGACATTTCAACAAGAAGTGAGTGCAGCACTCATGGGCTGCTGTGAGCAACTGGCATGGGGGTTGATCTGAATGAGAAACTGAGTAACGAAATTGCTCACCCTCTTTTTTTCTTTTGTGACAAAGGCTACATAACCTGAGGCAGTATGAGAGGAATCAGGCCTTGATGTGCTGGGATAATCTTCTTGTATACTAAGTGATGACGTGTCTCAGTTCTTCCTAGCCTGCCTAAGGCACCTTCTGATTGGTTTAACAAAGAGCTGAAAGGAGAGAATAGGTGGGACTTCTGGGCAGAGATAGAAACTCTGGGACAGAATCTGAGGCAGGAGATTCAGCCAGACACAGAAGAAGTAGGATTACTGTACGGAGGAGAGGTAATGAACCATGTGTCAGAATCTAGATTAAAGTAAGTTGGTTGATTTACATTTTCAGAGCTAGTTGGGAACAAGCCTACGCTAAGGCCAAGCTTTCATAACTAGTAAAAAAAAGTCTTTGTGTCATTATTTGAGAGCTAGCAATTTAAAGAAAGACCCACTGCCCTGATGGAATGGCCCATAGGAGCCCCCAGAGGCTGGTTATTGCTGGCAGAGATCCCAAGACAGTAGGAGAGAGCACAACATTATTGAGGGGACTGGGGATGTGAGAGGCAGTGTTTGATTCCAGGTTTATCAGATCTGATTAGATTATGTTCACAGAGCGTTAAAGACTTCGTTAGCTTAACAAAGTGTTCAAACTTTCGCAGTGTATGGAGCCCCAGGGTGAGAGATGGTATTTATGAGACAGGAGAGACATTTACAGATCGAGTGGCTGAGCCTGGCATGTAAATTAGGTTTAGAAGCGGTAAAGAAATCTAGATGAGATTTTTGTTTTTAAGGGCAAAAAATGGGGGAATAGTCTGTCCAGGTGGCATGACTAATCCTTACTGTCAGCTTGACACATGTGAAGAAGGGGAACCTCAGTGAGGACCTCAGCTTCCTTCAGACTGACTCTTAGTGAGCATCTCTGTGGGAGCATTTTCTTAATTGATAACTGGTATAGGAGGTCCCAGCCCATTGGAGTCTCATCTTTAAGTAGGTGGTCCTGGGCTGTAGAAAAAAGGTAGCTGAATGTGAACCTGGGAGCAAACCAATAAGCAGTGTTTCTCCATGGTTCTTGTCTCTGCCTCTCCTTGAGTTCCTCCCTGACTCCTCACCGTGAGGGATGTGTCCTGGAAGAGTAAGCCAAATACCACACCCACAAAGTTGTTTGGGGTCATGGTGTTTATCACAGCAACAGAAAGCAGACCAGGACACCAGGTCACTCCAACGTGAATGTGGCAAGATTTGTGTCAAGCTGGAGTGAAAGGCAGCTAAGGAGTTACCAGAAGGCTTTCAAACCTGAGGAACAGTTTGCAAAAGGCATAAATGTTAGAACACTGCAGATAAGAAAGAGTAAGCTTGTTCCAAGGGTGGACCGTTATCCCCAGAGAGTAAACTGCACATTTATCTCATGTACAACAGTGTGCCTGGAGCAGAAATTGTTCACCTGGCTAGTGCATTGCTTTCACTATAGTCATGTGCTGCTGAGGGACAGACAGTGTGAAGTGGGGACTGCAGCAGGGCTGGCCCAGAATCTCCAACAGTAGCCAGGCGTGGATGACAAAAACATTGATACTGGCTGTATGTTGAAGCTTGTCAGACCCAAGGAGCCAACTCCAGTGGTAGACACAAGCACAGCCCTGCATCACCTTGGACCTAGTCTGCTTAAGCGGTTTGAGCTACCTCTACTGAAGCCATTGGGGTGGAGGGGTACACAGTGGGCCCCATGACAGTGCCCCAGGAGAAGGACAGTGCAGCTCATGGAATTATAGAGTGCTAGATAAAGTGGTGCTTCCCATACACACAACTGTACTCAACATAGCTCTTCCTTTTTAGGTGTATGTGTGTGTGTGTTCATGCGGATGCTTGTTGAGGCCAGAAGAGCAATCTGATAGCCTGGAGCTGGAGTTATGGGCAGTTGTAAACTGCCCTATGTGGGTACTGGAAGCTGAATCTCTGTCTTCTGCAAGAGACTTAAATGCGGAATCATCACTCAGAACCTCCACATTGCTCTTTTGAGGAACTAATTGATAAAGGACAGAATCTTTCCATGATGTGTTAGGCCTTGCTAACAGTTTCCTTTAGTAGGCCTTTAGCTGCTGACTCCTGAGATCAACTGAGTGCAGCAGCCTTTGGAGATCCTGCCCACACTCTTTTAATGCCAACCTCCGGGTTTCTTATAGGCTTGTAAAAAAGCCTTCAGACCAAATTAAGCAGTAAAAACAATATGAGTGGGCTTTTTTTGTTTGTTTGTTTCTTGGCGGTTAGATGAAAATCCAGTGCCAGGGTGTTACTTCTCTAAGAGTTGCTGCCCGGGGAGTACCAGAGGACCTCGAAATGATGAAGGTCATTCATTGCCATTGCTGTTGATTGAATGCTAGAGCTAGGTGGTAGAGTCTCCTATTGAACACACTGCATGCTTGGGTTCAGAACAGTGAGATCAAGCTGGCCTGATCTGTGAGTGTTTCCTTCCTGCTGGTGCATCTTCATAGCGCTGAGAGGTGCTATGCAGGCTGCTGGAGGGAATTGTTACACAGAGCCGAGTTTGGCTGTGTCCCCTGCATTCTGCTATGCTATCGAGATATCACACAGGCTGTACCAGCCGGTGTAATAGCTTTATGAACTGTTCTGGCTACAACCAGCAACTTTCTGATTAGATTTAAGGCTTGCCCCACAGGAGGGAATCACGTCTGGTCTGTAAGTGCAGGTAAAACCCTGTGCTATAGAAAGTCATAGTACCCAGTGGGAAGCAACTGCTATTGTTTTGTTAGGTGGTCATGATGCACCTGTCAAATGGCCTTTGTGCTTACACCAGAGTACTGATGCTGACCTTGGTTGTGGGGGACCTAACAGTGGGCTGTGATTGCTGACGGAGACCTAACTGGGTAAACTGCTGCAAACAAGTAATATGGCTGCCAGGCTACGCAGTACTCAAAGAAAGATAATGGATACATCACCTCTTCCAAGGCTCGGGAAGTGGGGAGGAAACACAATGAGTGCAAGAGATGGAGAAAAAGGTGGAGTGTTATATGACGTGTTGTCCTCCAGACATAATACGATGCTGTTTTGGCATAGAGTTTAACTTGGATCAGTATCCATGGAAACTGGAGCAGAGCAGTACATCAGTAGCTAGGACTATGAGGAGAGGTCAGGAGCCCCTCATCTGGGTTCAAGCTATTGCTCCCCCAACTGCAAGTGATTCTAGAGCACATGGAAAGCAGAAGTTGACCTAAAAGAAGAACTCTATGATGCAGCTTCCATGAGATCATCCGCAATGGGGTGAGATTTTGCAGTAACACAGCTGTTTTGGAGTTGCCCATGTTCTGTAAGAAAAGCCCCATAAACTCATTGGCTAAAGTTGGACTATGGTGAAATTACACTTTGGTCTGTTAATGGTGTCTATTCTGGGATGAACAGACATTTGTTCATACCTTCTTGGGGAAAGTTACATCAGCTAACCTGAGGGCACACAAAGCATTGTTCCTAATGTTCACTCAAAACAGATGTGCTAGGAAGCCCCAAGCAGCAGACTACTCCAAACATGCATTTCCTGGGACAGAAGTAGAAGTAACATGAAAGAAAAAGGCAATGCATCTGCTCTCAAAAGTGCTAATCCCATAGTAATGGCTCACAGTGAGAATGACTTAGATCAAATCTAACAGTTATAAACAGGTTCAAAGAATTCAAAGAGGAAGCCAATAAACTCCGGAGCCAATTTTAATGCACCACAGACAAACAGCTAACTGAAATAAGAAATTCAATTTGGGATATGAAGATTTACTTGATAAAAAGACAGGAATAATGAAGAAAATCAAACAAATGATGTTGGAGATGAATGCTCAATAAGCCAAATAAAAAGCCCGCTGGAGAGGCTCACCAACAGAATGGGCCCTGTGGAGACAGAATTTAAGGTATTAGGAGTTGGATCAATGATGTATTAAATAAAAAAACCCAAAATTTATGTATCATTACATGTGTGTCATGGTGTGAATGCAGTGACAGAGGTTAAAGTTCAAGAATCATTCCTTCATGTGGATCCTGAGGATTCAACTCAAATTATCTGGCTTGGTGGCAAATGCCTTTACCCACTAAGACATCTTACTAAGCCCACACTCTAAAAAATGTATTAATGGAACAAGTAAGAAAACAAATCTGAGAGTTACCAGCAGTAAAGAAGTAGATAAAAATATTTCCAGCTAAAGACATAGAAAAATCATAGGAGAAAACTTTCAAATCCTAGGGGAAGAGAGGTCCAACCAGGTACAAGATATACCTAGAATACCAAATCCACAGCACCAGAAAAAGATTCCCCACACTGTATTATAGTTAAAATATTAACTACACAGAACGAAAAGCATATTAAAAGCTGCAAGAGAGAAAGTCCATATAAAGGCATATGACATACTTTTCTTGGGGAATACAACACACATGTTTACCCATTCCAGATGGGGAGCCCACACTGACCAAAGGACAGACACCATTAAAGTCCAGCCTGGTGGACCAGTGAGTTTTATTGGTTACAGGAGCAGAAAGAACCCAAAGACAGCTGCATCATCAGAGCCCACCCCAGCATGGGTGACAGCTTGTAAAAGCTGGGAACCTGGAGCACAGTGCACAGTCTACAGGCAGCTCAATAGGCTGGATAGTCCTTCCATGTGCCTCAGTCGGTCTAACCTCTTCCAGACTTCTCGGCTGGTTTCTGCTTCTTCCAGGCAGCTGGTCTGGTCTGAGAGTGTTCTTTGCAGCTTGATTTGTCTGAGAATGACTTTCAGCAGTCTATTATTTATTCTTAGAATGGAGGAGTCTAATGAGTTTGGCCAGTTTCAGGGACTTCCTGAAGCTCTATTGAGTTGTTGACTTTCTGTCTTCAGGAGCTTCCTTTGGAGATGGAAGTCAGTCTTGGGGGAACTGCTGCCTAACAGCAGGCTCAGCAGATAACAGCTGCTTTTGTCAATGAAAATCTTAGAGGCCACAAAGGCTTGGAATGATGTAAATAAAGTCTTGAAAGGCTACAGCAACCAGTCTGGCTAGTATACCTGGTAATATTGTCTGTCATGAATTGAAGGAGAAAGAAAAACTTCCCATGGAATTCACGACCACTAAGCCAGCTCTACAGGCGATATGGGAAGGGCTACTTTGGGCTGAAGAAAAGATTAATCAGGTCTCAGAGACTTACTGAGGGAAAATAGATGCCATGAGCAAATGAGGGTTCAGAAAGAAGCAAGAGCTATCAAATCAACCAGAAGATGAGAATTAATACACACCTTTCACTAATAACTGCACATTGATTTAATTATCCAATCAAAATACACAAAATGGCAGATTGGATAAGAAAACAGAATTCATCTTTGCACTACCTCCAAAAAACACACACTCACATTCAAAATAAACACTACAGCAGAATGAAAGAATGAGCAAAGACATTCCAAGCAAACAAAACCAGGAAACAAGCAGAGTTCCCATTCCCTTTTGTTCCAATATCTGAGAAAATAGATGTCAAACCAAAATGGTCACATCATACTGATTGGCCAATTCAAATATGTACACACTGAACACAGATACACAGAATTTTGTAAAATAAATACTACTAAATAGAGATACAGATTAAACTCAATACAATAATAGTGGTTAACTTCAATACTTCACTCTCGCCTATAGACTGGTTGTCTCAACAAAAATTAAACAGAAACATCTAAGTTAAGTGACATCATAGCTCAAATGGACCTAAAATGTATCTACAAGACACTTCATCCTAACACTCCAGAATACATTCTTCTCAGCAGCCCCTGGGGCTGCACATAAAACAGATCACATGCCAGGACACAAAGTAAAGTTAACACATACAGAGCAATTGAAATAATCTTTTGCATTCAATCTGACCACATGGGATATAGGTAGAGACCAACAGCAAGAGAAACTGAAGAGCATAATCAAACTCCTGCTAACTGAACAGCACAATACTGAGTGGAGAATGGGTCACTGAAGGAATTAATAAGGAAAACTAAAAACTTTCTATAATTGAATGAATGTGAAAATACAGCATATAAAAACCTATGGGATACAGAAAAAACAGAACTGAGGGAATCTGACTGGCACAGGTGCTTCATTAAAAAATAAAACAAACCAGAGTGATCAAAAATAAATAACTTGATAATGCACCTTAGGACCCTAGATAAACAAGAAGGAGCCTAACCCATAATAAGTAGACAAAAAGAAATAATCAAGATACATGGAGAAATTAATGAAAAAAAGACATCAAATAGTAAAAATGCCTACGAAGTCAGGGCTGTAGAGATGGTTAAGTGATTAAGAACATAAAATGCTCTTGCAAAGAACTAAAGTTCAGTGTGTGTGTGTGTGTGTGTGTGTGTGTGTGTGACTTGGGAAGAGTGTGTGTGTGTGAGAGAGAGAGAGAGGGGGGGAGAATTTCCAAAGATGGAAAGGGGGACACTATAACTGATGCCAATGAAATAGAAAAAAAGTTATGAATGTATTTCTTAGAATTTTTTTCTAAACTGGAAAATCTAAAAGAAATGGATAAATATCTAGATGCATGTGACCCACCAAAGCAAACCATGTTGAGGTATATAATTTAACAGATCTGTAGAAAGCAATGAGATTGAAGCAGTAATAAAATAATCTCCAAATTAAAACAAGCTCAGGGCCAGATGGAAACAATGAAAAAACTCTGCCAGATCTCAGTGTAGAACTAATGCTACAGCTTATCAAATTATTATGTAAAATATAAAAGTAAGGTATGCTTCCAAAACAAAAAAGACAAAAAGAAAGAAAGAAAGAAAGAAAGAAAGAAAGAAAGAAGGGAAGGGAAACCAGGTAGATACAGAAAATATGGATCAAATTCTCCCATGAATATAGGTACAAAATTACTCATTAAAACACTTGAAAAATAAATTTCAAAAACAAAAGCCTATACATCACTATCAAGTCAGCTTCATTCCTGTAGAGAGCTGCCTGCTGCTGCGCCCTAGAGATGGTGCTGATTTCTGGCCTTCACCCCCCTGTGGGTGAGTGCTCTCTTTTGATAAATAACTCCTTATTTGGCTTGAGCCTGGAGCGTGGCTTGCTGCTACATATGTGGACCTATGAGCTGTGTCCACGTGGCTTATTGGGATTGGATGCCCAGAGAGTATTTAGTCAGTGGGCGGGGTTTCCCGGGGCAGAAGAAGAAGACAGAGAAGAACAAAGAGAGAACAATTGTAAAGGTCCCAAATAAACTGCTGAAAGAAGATCCTGGGTGTTGTGCTTTCCTTGCTGGCAAGGTCACGCGCGACAAGTGGTGGCCCACACGGGGAACAACTTCTGCGAGCTTCAGGCATCAGAACTTTCTGCAGTCGAGGGTCGACCAGTAAATCCCAGGTAAGTTGGGATCCCCAGTAAAGTGGGGAGAAAGCCACTGACGAGTGAGCTGAACTTCAGGACTCCACTGATCCGTGGAGTGAAAGTGAAAGTGAAAGTGAAACAAAGCTGGGGCTGTTTGGTAAAGGCTCCGAAAAGATTTTTAAGCTAAGAAAGAAAGGTTATAAAAGAATGGGCACTTCATCTTCTCACCCAATTTTTTTGGCTCTTAAGGAGCTGCTTCATTAAGGTTTTTCTGAGTCCCCCTCTGCTTGCTAGCAGTGGGAGAAATTCTTGGGTTCCTACACCAAATTGAAAAGCAGCCAAGAGGGGCGGAGTCAGCAATTAAAGTGGTACAACCTTTTAAAAGCTCTTTGCATTAGAAAATGATTCAGAATTCTCAATAAAACAGATTTAGACTCTCAAAACCTCTAAACGGGGAAGGAAATAAAGATAAAAAAAGCCACGTAAAGATGGCAGATAAACAGAGAGTCTGGATTCTGGTTATTGCATTTTCTTATAATTTTTTAGTTTTTAATGAGCTAATTACAGGGAGACAACTGATGGCTAAGGCTGCTAAGTTAAACAAATGCATATACTTTAAAGATATCTTGACTTTGAGATCTGTTTATAAGAATATGTTACTTGGGAAAAGAGTTTCTGCTTTTGTCTCCATGGAAGATCAAAACCTGTGGATTGGTTCTAGGCAGATGTGGTTCCATTTGCCAAGGCCACCTGATGCTGATAAGAGGCTGTCTTGGGGATCGGCGCTGCAGTGAGGCAGTGGAGGGTGGCCAGGCCACCTTGGAGATGTTGGGAGGAGAGATCGGAGTGGGCAGGCAGTGAAGAAGGACAGAGTGAAGGGGGAGAGTTGTACCCCAACCTTGCTGATATAGAAACTCCTGAGTCTACAGACTCGGAGGAAGAGCTGCTGTCGCTCATAGAACAGATGAAAAGAACAAGGATGGGAAGGAAGAAAAAAGAAGGAAGGAGAAAGAGGAAACATTGCCAAAGCCCTAGGCACATGAGCAATCAAGTCACTGGGTGGCACCAATGTAGGAAAGGTGATAGTCATCAGCAAAAGCTGGAAGGTACTTAGGGCTATCCCTACTCCTTAGACAGGAAGGAAAGAAATCATTTCTGAAAGGTTAACCTTGCTCCTATTCAAGATTGGATTGTGCTCAATGTGTGGTGTATCACCACCCACCTTCCCTAGGTGTTAATCCCAGAGGGATCTTGCCGTTAAAAGTATGGCAAATGGATGTTACTCACATTTCTGAATTTGGCTCTTTGAAGTATGTACATGTTTCTGTAGATACATGCTCTGGTATCTTGCATGCCACTGCCATGTCAGGAGAGAAGGGATGCAATGTCATTGCGCACTGCCTAGAGGCCTGGACAGCTTGGGGAAAGCCTCTACAGGTAAAAACTGACAATGGCCGTGCTTATACTGGAACACAGTTTACTGCATTCTGCAGACAAATGGATGTACAAGTAACTCATGGATTGCCTTACAATCCCCAGGGACAAGGTATAGTGGAATGTGCTCATCACATGCTGAAGGAATGCTTACAAAAACAAAAAGGGGGAATAGGCCATGGCCGCACCCCCAAAGAAAGACTATCTATAGCTCTGTTTACCCTTAATTTTTAAAATTTGGATGTTGATGGCCGCTCCGCAGCAGATAGACATCTGATTCTTATCCCTAGCCACAGAGGCATGGTAAAATGGAAGGATATTTTCATGGGCCACTGGCATGGTCCTGATCCAGTGCTTACATGGGCGAGAGGTCCTGTTTGTGTCTTTCCTCAGGACCAGCAAGATCCAGTGTGGGTACCAGAACAGCTAACCAGGAAGGTCCGAAATGACAAGTATGATGCTGACTTTGAGGGCGAGGATTGGCCCTGGAATAGATACCTGTCCCGGTACAAAGCCCTAATGACATGAGCTTGTTTAGAGCTAGGAGAGATTTTGGCATTACTGCAGCTGTTGTTACAGCCATTTCCCTAGCCACAATTGGGGCCACCATGGCCGCCATTGCTATGAGTTACACCATCCCGACAGCTCAAACACTTAACAATGTGTCTGCCAATGTAGCCCATGCCTTAGACATTCAAAGAGGCATTTCTGCCCAGCTTAAAGGCGGGCTGATGTTGATCCACCAAAGGATTGACCTGGTGCAAGAGGAGGTTGATGTCCTCTGGCAGATGGCTCAGTTGGGATGCGAATGGAAGTATCAGGCCCTATGCGTGACTTCTATTCAGTATGAAAATTTTTCCTATGCTGCAAATTTGTCTAAAGTTTTGTCAAGTTATTTTATAGGAAATTGGTCAGGTGAATTCGAAGCAACCATGGAGAAGTTGAGAGTTGCAATAGTTGCTGTGAATTCAACTTGAGTGGACCCTGGAGTTGCTGAAGGACTGACGAGATGGATGTCCACCACCCTCAATCATCTGAAGGAATGGGCAGGAATGGGTGCTCTGACTGGCTTGATGGTGCTGATATTTCTGATTTGCCTGTGGTGCATCTGTGTAGGGCGCAGTTTGCCTTTGCACAACTTGCCGGAACATTCTATTGCCACTTATGCTAATTAGGCATTGAGTAGTGACCAATCCGATGTGCTTATACTAATTAGGCATCGAGTAGTGACCTATCAGATGCGATCCCCAAATATGCTAATGAGCCATTATTTTGGAACAATCACCAGCTATATGCTAATGGGTATTACTTTGAATCGATCACCAGCTATATGCTAATGAGGCATTATGTTGGGCACCAATCATGTGCCCTGGCTTCCCTATATAAGCAGGCTGCATCTTAGGCTCGGGGTCTTCTTTCCACCATTCTCAACTGAGCTGTACTCCAATAAAGTGTGATCCAAGAAGAATCGTGCGTGTGGTGACCCATCATTCTGCAGGCCAGAAAGCGGCTCGCCACACATCTGCAAAATGAGGTTCACACAACGTAGGAACATGGCCATGATTGTTCAAGCCTTCACCGCCATTGAGGCAGGACAGCCCCCACATGTTTGGCTTGCTGCCTTGAAAGAGTAATGTTTGGCATGGGTTGCGAGGCTGAGCACTGCACATGGTTTTGCCTAGGTAAGGCTTCATGAAGAGCATGCCTAATTGCATACAGGTTGGCACCCACTATCCTGTCCTCATAAAAACAGGTGCCGGACAGGTCTGTCCCTGTCTGAGTAGATGACACCTGGATTAGGGATAGCACAAGTCCTCTTGCACAATGGGGATTAGGCCTCTGCTCTTGCCTGCTGCTTTTGCTTGATTTTTTAATTTTTAATTATTAAATAAGAGGGAGCTGTAGAGAGCTGCCTGCTGCTGTGCCCTAGAGATGGTGCTGATTTCTGGCCTCCCCCCTCACTGTGGGTGAGTGCCCTCTTTTGATAAATAACTCCTTATTTGGCTTGAGCCTGGAGCGTGGCTTGCTGCTACATATGTGGACCTATGAGCTGTGTCCACGTGGCTTATTGGGATTGGATGCCCTGAGAGTATTTAGTCAGTGGGCGGGTTTCCCGGGGCAGAAGAAGACAGAGAAGAACAAAGAGAGAACAATTGTAAAGGTCCCAAATAAACTGCTGAAAGAAGATCCTGGGTGTTGTGCTTTCCTTGCTGGCAAGGTTGCGCACGACACCTTCCAGAGATGCAGGGATGGCTCTATATGTGTAAATTTAAAAAAATGTAATTCAACTCATGAATGTAAACCACAAAATCATCTCAATAGACAGAAAAAAAGCCTTTTATAAAGTCCAACATGATAAAAAGCCCTGGAGAGACTGAGGATAGAAGGGATGAATCTCAACATAATACGTGTTAAACCAGCAGCCAACATTATACTTAATGAAGAAAATCTCAAAGTATTCTTTATAATACTGGAAACAAGAAGGCTGCTGCAGTGATTTGAAAGAAAATGGTTCCCAAAGGAATAGCCCTATTAGGAAGGGTATCTTTGTTGGAGTAGGTGTGGCCTTGTTGGAAGAAGTGTGTCACTCTGAGGTCTCATATATGCTCAAGCCATACCCACTATCTCAGTCCACTTCCTATTGCCTTTGGATGGAGATGTAAGGACTTTCAGCTCCAGCACCATGCCTGCCTGCATGCTGCCTTGTTCTCTGCCATGATAATAATGGGATAAACCTCTGAACTGTAAGCTAGCCACCCCAATTAAATGTTATTCTTTAAAAGAGTTATCTTGGTCATGTTGTCTCCTCCCAGCAATAGAAACCCCAACTAAGACAGCTACCCACCCTTTCCATTCCTATTTCATATAGGATAGAAGTCTTAGAATAGTAAGACAAAAGAAATATAAACCTTTAACAAAATAAGCCAAAATATTCTTATTTGCAGATGATATGATTCTATATATGAAATACTTTAAAGAGTGGTTCTCAACCTTCCTAACGCTGTGACCCTTTAACACAGTTCCTCATGTTGTGGTGACCCCCAATCATAAAATTATCTTCTTTGCTACTTCACAACTGTAATTTTCCTACTGTTTGGAATCATAGTATGTTTTTAGAGATAGAGGATTGAGACCCACAGGTTGAAAAGCAATGCCTTAAAGGCTCAAGTCAAAAACTTCTTGAAGTGGTAAACTCAGCTAAGTGAAAAACGGTTTAAAATTAACATATGGAAATCAGTATTCTTCCAAATGACAAATTGAGAAAGAAATCAAGAAGCAATCTTATTCACAATAGCCTCAAAAATACTATGGAGTAAATCTAACTAAAGAAAACCTTCACACACCGAGGAAAGAAGTTGAAGAAGACATAAGAAGTTGGAAAGACCACCCATGCTCACAGATTGGAAGAGTTAATGTTATTAATCACTGAATCTATATGTTGCTTTTTGTAGGATGGAAACTTGCTGGGAACAAAATTAGGTTCAGTGGGAGTGGAAAGAGTGATGAAGGTAAATATGATCAACATATATTTATACTTATGTGAAGTTGTCAAAGAATAAACAAGTTTGATTGTTTACTGTTATTTTGTGGTCAGACTTAAAAAAAAATGTCTACCTATATGAAGGTCTTAGCATTTTTCCCACTATGTTTTCCTTGAGTAGTTTCACAATTTTACTCCTTTTTTTTTAAATATTTATTTTTATTTTATGTGAATTGGAGTCTTGCCTGCATGTATAACTGTGTAAGTGTGTCAGATCTTGGAATTACAGACAGTTGGTTACAAGGTGGTTGCTGGGGAGTTGAACTCAGGACCTCTGGAAGAACAGTCAGTGCCCTTAACCTCTGAGCCATCTCTCCATGGACTTTTTAATAAAGCAGTAATTTGAAGAATTGTTCTGCCTTGTATTTGGCAAAGTTTGTCAGTCACTTTTCTCTGTGTCCTACAGGATATCTGACAGATTCTTCTATGAAGCAGAAATTTTAAAGGACTGTCCTGCCTTGTTTTGGCAAACAGTCTTTTTCCTATGTGTCCAGTCTGCACAGAACATTGCAAGCAGTCAAAGACAAGAGAGCAGCTTCTTTTGCCAGTGGCTAATCTTGCCACAATGAAAGCAAACTCCATAAGGAGTTTCTTCAATTCCTATCATCTCTGAAACAGTTGTGCTACCAGAAGCAGGTGTGTCTTGTTGTCATAAAAACCCTTAGGCTAACAAAACATTTTAAATGCCATATTTTCAGGTGTTTGAGGACCATTTATCTATTCAAAATATACCTACTTTACCTAGAAAACATACCTAATATGATTACAAGCTTGATTATTATAGATCAACCCCTAACCTCATTTCTTATTTATCTTTGAATTTTTAAATAAATTGCATAAACACAATATCCCAAATAAAAGTAGAAACATACATACAGTGTAACAAAGTTCTTTAAAAAAGAGTAGAAATATACACGATGTATTGGAACAAAAATTACCTTAATTTTGTATCAATATATCAAAATCCAGGCCAATGCAAAGTATCTGAGGTTAATAGTTGTCTTTTCATATATTCCTCTAAATTGTAACAAACATCCATAACTCACCAAATAACCAAAGACTACTCACACCCTCAACTCTTAGAAATGTGGGCATAGTTTCCTCCATACTGCTTCCTGCTGTCTGTGGGTGAAAACATCTTTGAAGGTCCCTGAGAGAAAATTTGTGATAATGGCTAAGTCCCAGAAAGACCAGTTATAACCTTTGTTAATACTATCACCTGTCAAGGAGTGGCTTTGGATCTCTGCTCACAGATTTAGGCTGACTCCACCTGCTTGTCAGGTAGTGAAAGCCATAGCTTGGTTGGAGATGCATGGCCAGGAACTGCACTGAACCTTCTTAGAGTTCTAGAATGCTGATGTTTGCGCTGTGGCAGGAAATTTTACCTAGTTTTTGTTCATACTTAATGTACTGGCTGCTCAAGGTCTCACTAGTAGGCAGAAACTCTTAAAGGAGTCATATCCCCCCTTTTTTTTTCAAGCTTTCTCAGAAAGTAGAGTCCCATGTTGGGTGCCAAAATGTTGTTGATTTTTTTAAAAAACTCTTTTGGGGGACCTGCTACTGAGCTCATTATTACTTATGAATACCAACCTTAGCTTGGCTTGTTTCTTGTCAGCTTTGATTTTTTTATTTCTTTAAATTTTTTTTAAATTAAAATTTTATCATACTGTTTCCCCTCCCTCACCTCTTCCCAGTCCTCCCCCAGCTTCCCCCTGCCCATCTCCCCATCCAGTCCTGAGAAAGGGCAAGTCAATTCAGTGTGGCATATCCAGTTGAGGTAGGACCAAGCCCCTTCCCTCAGTATTAAGGCTGAGCAAGATGTTCCTCTGTAGGAAGTGAGCTCTAAGACGCCAGTTCATGCACTAGGAATAAACTCTGTTCTGACTGAAAGAGGCTCCACAAACTGCCTACACCATTTGACTGTTATCCACATTTGAAGGGCTTAGTTCCATTTTATGAGGGTTCCTGAGCTATCATTTTAGAGTCAGTGAGCTCCCAATAGCTCAGGTCAGCTATCTCTGTGAGATTCCTCATTATGATCTTGACCCTTTTGCTCATATAATCTCTCCTCCCTCTCTTCAGCTGGACTGGGAGCGCAATCCAGTGCTTAGCTGTGTATCTCTGCATCTTCTTCCATCAGTTGCTGGATGAAGGTTCTATGATGGCAATTAGGGTGGTCATCAATGTGATTATAGGGGAAGGCTAGTTTAGGTACCCTCTCCACTATTTATTGGGGTCTTACCTGGGATCATATTTGTGGGTTCTTTGGTGTTTCCCTAGCACCAAATTTCTCTCTAACCTCACAGTGGCTCATCCTATCGAGATACTTATTTCTTTATTCACTCTTTCTGTAGCTATGCCCACACAACCACCCTGCTCTCTCATGTTCTCTTTCTGCTTTTCCTTGTCCTCTCACCCATATGATCCCAATTTATCAGAAGATCTTCTCTATTTCCTCTTCGAGGGTGATCTATGTTGTCTCTCTTAATTTCCTGCTTATTACCTAGCTGTTCTAAGGTTATAGATTGTAGCCTAGTTATCTTTTGCTTTATATCTGAAATTCACTTATGAGTGAGTATATACCAGGTTTATTTTCTGAGTCTGTATTACCTCACTCAGGCTGATATTTTCTAGATCCATCTATTTACTTGCAAATTTCAGGATGTCAGATTTTTTTTTCTGCTGAGTTAAATGTACCATAATTTTTAAAATTCATTTTTCAGTTGAGACACATCTAGGTTGTTTCCAGGTTTTGACTATTATGGATAATGCTGCTATGAATATAATTGAGCTAATGCCCTTGGGGTAAGAATGTGCATCCTTTGGGTATATGCCCAATGATGATATTGCTGGATCATTGGGTAGATTGCCTCTCAGTTTTTTTAAGGACCACCATCCTGAATTCCAAAGTGACTGAACAAGCTTACACTCCCACCAGCAATGGAGGAGTGTTCCCCTTGCTCCACATCCCCTCCAGAATAGGCTGTCATCAATGTTTTTCATCTTGGCCAATCTGCTTGCCAGATTTTCTTAACTTCACTCATCACCTTTATTCTGCTGGGCTTTTACCTTTCTTCTACTTCTGTAAATCTTACTTTTGCGCTTGCTCTGTGACTGGCTGGCTGGTCCCTAGTGTCCTCTCCTTTTCTCTTGCTCACCCTTTATTCACTCTTTATTCTATCTCTCTTTCTCTGCTTCCAGATTTCTCCTTCTCTTTATCCTCTCTGCTTGTCAGCCCCACCCATTTCTTTCTTCTGTCTTGCTATTGGCTGTTCCACTCTTTACTAGGTGCTTTAGACAGGCACAGTAACATAGCTTCATGAAGTTAAACAAATACAACATAAACAAAAGTAATACACATTAAAATAATTTTCTACAACAGTATTTTATTTTATTTTGTCGCTGTTGTGAATGGAATTAGCTCACTGTGTCAGTAAGCTCATTACTTGCATATTTAAAAAAAGCCTATGGATGTTTATATGTAGACATTTTAATCCTGTTTAATCCTGATGTCTTACTGAACATGTTCACTGCTTCTTATGGTCTTCTGGTAGGTTTTAGTGTTCCCTAAGTATGTGTATGTCCAAATATATAATATTGTACCACTCATGTTATATGCAAACAGGGATAATTTTATTTTTTTCCTCTCCCTATTTTTATTTCTTTTCTTTGCCTAATTATTCTGGCAAAACTTCAAGTACTACACTGAACAAGACCAGTGAATGTGAGCAGCTTTTCTGGTTCTAGACCTTGGTGCAAATGCTGTCAACTTTTCCCACTGATATTCACTTGAATCTTTTGTGGAAGATGAACTGCAATAGAAAAGATTAAAAGCAGAAAAACGAGAATGAAGAATCATATAAAAATACTAAGCTAACAGCTATAGTATATATGCAGAGGACCTGGTATAGACCCGTGTAGGTCCTGTGCTTGCTGCTGGCATTCCTGTGAGCTAGCTCATATGTGTCTTGCTTAGTTGATTCAGAGGGCCTTGTTCTCCTGGTATGCACCCTCTTCCATGGACTCCCTGAGCTCTGAGGGGAGAGATTTGATGAAAAGTTCCAATTAGATTCTCTCTCTGTATAATGTTTGGCTGTGGGTCTCTACATCTGTTTCCATCTGCTGCTGGAGGAAGCGTCTCTGATGATGGCTGATTTTCTTCCTTCCTTCCTTTTTTAGCATGGTTATGTTTGGTTCTATTCTCAGTCTCTGGTTCTTGGTTACAGAGCAGTGCTGGACCTGGGTCCCATCTTGGGATATGGGACTTAATTCAAATCAGACATTGCTTAGCTTTCCCCACAAGTTCTGTACCACCTTTGTCCCAGCATATTTTGCAGGCAAGACAGATTTTGGCTCAAAGGTTTGTGGCTGGGTTGGTGTTGATGTTTCTCTATTTGTAGCCTGAAGAGTACCTTCCTACACCAAAGAGACTAGAACATAGGAGTGAAGACCTCATGTATGCACCAGCCTAACTTCTTTATGTTCAATGGGTGGTGTGGGCTTTGACCTTGGCAGTGGGGATCTTTATGTCAGTTTGTGGAGAGCAGTCCTTTATCTTAGCATCAGCCTGGGTTGTTTGGGAATTTCTATGGAATCCCCTTGTCCAATAGCTCAATTGACTTCAATGCAGACCCAGCACTGGAAGCCTTGCTTATCTCCAAGAGATGGTTAGTTGAGACTTTGTATCCCCTATTACTAGGAGTCCTCATTAGAATCATCTTTATAGATTCCAGGAAGCTTTCACTAAACTAGATTTCCATAACCCTCGAGTACTCCCCAGATCCAACGGTTTCTCCCCACTCTCCATTCCATGCCACCTCCCCTTCTATGTGACCCTTCCCACTGCAGTCCTGATCCACCCTAGTCCACCCATATGTAAAGTCTATTCTAGTCCCCCTCCCAGGGAGATCCACGTGTCCCTCCGACAACCCTCTTTACTTAACTTCTCTGGGTCTACAGATTGTAGCCTGTCTATCATTTGCTTAACAGTTAATATCCAATTATAAGTAAATGCATACTATATTTGTCTTTCTGGGTCTGTGTCAGACAGCTCACTGAGTTTGAAGCCAGCAGAATGAGTTCCAGGACAACCAGAGCTATAACAGAACAACCCTGTCTTGAAAATCAAAACCAAAACTAACCAACTAAAAAGGCAAACAAAACTCACTAATATAGCACAAACATTTCCCTATAGATTTTTATCTATCTGAATACATAATTTATAAATATGTGGAGGGACATACAAGATTCATTAATCCCATGTTGTTAAAAAATTAGAGAACATGCTGTTTATATTTTTGTTTTTATAGAAGTACTATAATGAGAACTTGTGATATAATTACATGTAATTATCGGGTTATTTCCGAGATAAATGTTCAGGTTCCATATTCTTAGCAGATTTTTTTAAAAAAATTGCTTTTGAAGAAACTTTTTCCCCCAAATGTTTTTGTAAAGCTTTTGGCTTTTAAAATAAAATAATTTCTTTTTTCAGAGTGTGAGTTTTAAAAATTTTAGTCAACCAACTATTTTAGGCCAACTTCTTTTGATATATTCCTCATTGACATTGCCCATTAATCCAAATATCTTATATGTCTTGAAGAAGTAAAGTCATCAAAATGGCTACAATATTTCTACCTGTTCCTTTTCATTCAGAACCAACGCTGGGCTGTCTCAGTAGGCTTCAGGGAAGGAGTGGGCTTTGGTGCCAGGTGGATCGGAAGCCTGTAGAGCCGACCTGAGATCCTGGACAAGCGCTCTGTTCTCAACCTCGGTTAATCCACACAGATGACAGACACCTCATGTTAGATTGTATTAGT
The DNA here is from genome assembly GCA_004025045.1 of Sigmodon hispidus. Lineage (NCBI taxonomy): Eukaryota > Metazoa > Chordata > Mammalia > Rodentia > Cricetidae > Sigmodon > Sigmodon hispidus. The sequence goes on from PVIH01010378.1 coordinate 35,262, forward strand.
CTGTGTAAAAAACTCCTAAAGCACAACGCTTTCATTCAATGTGTCTTCCAAATCTTCCCACACACATCTTCTCCAGCTCCACTGTTACCTGCTCAGGCCAAGCTTCTTGTCACATGGACTGTGGATTATCAACTGTCCCTTACTATTTTATTGACTCTTTCAGTGTGTTCTCATCATGAACAAGTGGCCACTTACTGGCAGCAACCTTCTGCTTCCAATTATTCACTGTTGTCCCTTTGCCCCACTTCCCCACACAAGGCTAAAACTCCTACAATTCTACAACGGCTTTCCACAGTAATCCCTGCTCAGGAGAACCCAAAGCTCTCAGTGACTTTGCCTATGGCTACTTGGCCTCACCTTGGACCATCCCATCCCCTGCATCAACGGACTTATTGCTCTCAAACATGTCACATGCAGTGAACCCAGTCACTTATCCAATCAGCTAATTAACTTTGATCCAGGTGAGCTGAATATTTAAATAAGCGGAGGGAAGACTATCACCTGGGGAGAAACATAGTGTTGCCAGTGAGACTACACACAGTTAGAACAAGCTCTCATTATGACAGAGAGGAAGAAGCTGAAATGTGGTGATCCTCTACCTAAAAGAAAACCTCCATCAAAGGGGTCAGGGCTGCCCATGTGAGGCTAGGAAAGCAAGAAATGAATAAACCGCTTGCTGGTGAGCCCAGGAAACTCCTGGTAATGGGGAGGGGAGTTTTTATATTGAAAACACTATTGTGCTTTTTATTGAGGTGGACAGAATAATAGGCTTTAAGAGATGCTTCTGTCCTAATACAGGGGCCTTTGAATTAGGGACCAAAAGAGGGGGAACTTCTCCTGGATTATCTGGGTCAGACAAATAAAATCATGAAGACATTTATAAGCAATGTGTGGATCAGTAGTTAAGAGATGTGATGTGATGATGAAAGCAGAGTTTGGACTTCAAAAAGGAAGGAAGGGTGATTGGGTCTGGAGATACAGGCAGCCTCTACCAAGGAAAACTCAAGAAAAGAAACATTGACCATATAGGCTCAGAAGGAATGCATCCCCAGGACTTTTAGTTCCTGAGAACTAGATAATACACTTGTGCTGCTGGAAGCCCCAAGGTCCAGGTCTGTGGTAACTGGGGATAATGGAGCAATGGAAACTGTGCACTCATGATTGCATGCAACCCCACAGTCTGGGTGCTGTACAATCTTCCTATTGTGTTCCTTAAATTCTCCAGCAGTTGAAAAGAAGCCAGTAAAGAACTAAGCAATTAACTGCTGCTCAAGCAACACTGAAATGTCAGACTAGGGGAATATGTTATAGTTTCTCATCAGTAAATCCTACTTCACGTCTACTCAGAAGACTGTTTCTCATGTGGAAGTACATTGGTTGAAATTTCACAAAACCCAGAGATAGCATAATGAATCTATTCTAATTGACATATCAGGAAGTCTGTCTTCCACTCCCTAAATAAAATGAAGTAAAGGCTATCCTTGACATCTTTACTCATGAAATATGATGCTACAGAAAGGGCCCAAGGACCAGTACTCAGAGAAGTCCACTGAGGCATCACAGGATGACGGCACCATGGTCATGGATTCCTGGTAGAGATTTGAGTCTTTGTTTTTTTCTTTATAAAAAGCAGCAGGATATATACATATGTATGTTAGACCTGTCATCTTTCTTTATAAACTACTTTATCCTGTGACAGTTACACACTTGTACACAATAATCTTGATGACTCTCTTACCCACTCTTTCCCCCTTCCACCCTATTGATCCCCTGACTTTCCCATGCTCCCTGTCTCACACTCATGTCTTTTTGTGACCCTTTGAGCTTAACAAAATCTGTTTGTGTGACCGTAGATTTGAATCATCCACTGGAACCTGGTGGGCTCACTGGTGGATATAAAACTAAAGACCTTGAATTGCTCTCTCCCAGAATCTATCAGTGGCCAATAGTTTAGCAGGGAGGGATAGGGTCACATGTGTCCCTTCCTCATCCAGGACTGACTGTTGATTAGTCAAGTTTTGTGTAACAGGTAAGCACAGCTACTGTCAATTCATGATTACAATGACTGTGTCATGACTGGAAGGTATATTGTAGGCCTTCTTCCAATCCTCTGGCTCTTAATTCCCTCTGTTCCTTATTCTGTGATGTTTCATGAACCATAAAGAGATGATATAAATGTCTTGTTTAGGGCAGAGCCCTCAAACATCACTTATTCTTGGTACCTGGGGTACCTATAAGTCACTACATTCACTGATATTCACTGAGAAGAGATATTTTTCTGCCTAAGGCTGAGAATAGCACTTCTCTATGGGTATAAACGTAATTATTTAGAAGGCACTGACAGTCTGTCAATTTAGTTAAACAACAGCAGTATGTTCCCCACTTAGGGCCTATTTGTGACCAGGGTTGGTCACTGGGGAGCAGGAAGCAATACTAGTCATAGGATTGTTGGTTACCTCTATATCTGCCACTATCATATAGGTGACCCTGTCTGCCTGGCAGATTGCCATTGTATATCATAGGGCTCACAACACAATTTAGCTTATTGCCTTGTCTCTTCCAGGAGCCTGCATAGTGCCTTCCAACATTGTCTTAGCCAAAAACAACTTGTGGAGAAAGTGTTTATTTCAGCTTAGATTTCCCAGTCACAGTCCGTGGTGAAGGAAAGTCAGGGCAGGAACCTGACCTCAGTAGCTGAAGCAGATGCCATAGAGAATAGTTGCTCACTGGCTTGCACCCTATGGCTTCCTCAGCCTGCTTTCTTATAGCACTCAGGACCCCCAGACCAAGAGGACACTACACACAGTGAGCCGGATGTCCCACATCCATCATCAGTCAAGAAGATGCCGAAAAGCCTTGGCCATAGGCCAATCTGGTGAGGGATATTTCCTCAATTGAGGTTTCCTCTTTCCAAGTGATTTCAGCTGTGTCAAGCTGATGTAAGATTAGCCAGCACCACCCCTATGGAAGCTAAACACCAGAGACAGAAAACTGACATATCTTTCAAAAGTAAAGGTCAATAGTTTGGTGCAGTGAACCTGTTTGTTGGACCATGGAACACAGATAGACAGCAAAACCAAGTTCCCAGTGCATATATTTTTGTGCAAGTATTTCTGATTTTGTGTTTTTTAATGGTTATGTGTGTGTGTGTGTGTGTGTGTGTGTGTGTGTGTGTGTGTGTATGTGTATTAGGGTATTCTTTAACTAGGTAACAGATAAAATGTGAGGTTAAATAATGTATAAAGATACTTCAGGTTATGGTTTAGTAGTGAATCAACAGTACAAGTAAAATACTGACACATTCATGAATATTTAGGATGACTATAGCATAAAATTTCTGTGACATTTGGATGTCCCCAAGGGATGTGCAGCTGCTGAGGGAAAAGGTGCTTCGGTTCTGAGTTAACTAAGAAACTCCCTGTGGCTCACTTTATCTTTGTCTCTGCAGGTCCCTACAAGGCTGTTGTGGGACAGCTGCAGGAGTCTGTGTGAGGCTTACACATCTTGTTTCTGGGATATGAGATGTGGTAGGGAATCAACTGCCTTTGGGGGCTGTGGGAACTGAGCTGCACCCTTCTATTTTTGGAGTAGGTCTTTAGAAGCAAATAACTAAATTCTGTAACAAGAACCTCTGAGAATATTTTTCTGCCTTTTTTATATCAGCAGGGGTACTTGGGATCTTTGTATAAGCCGGGATTGGCTATGGGAATTGGTATAACGGACTGTGGAACATCTTCAAAGGAACCAAGGGCTAAGTCCTGAGTGAAGGGATATTTACTAGGCAAGGACACCCGGGAGAAAATACCCTGAGGCTGATCAGTCCTCAGGGTCACAGTCTGCTATAACGATCTAATGAAATATAAGACTTAATAAAAGAGCCTGCTTACACGCACAACATTTATATGTAATTTCAAGAATTAATGCCATGATTATAAAGCCTATCAATTTTTATAGCAGTCAGTGAGTCTTAAGTTAAAAATTCCTTTCTTAAACCTAGAGTGTGGGTAGATTTATTATTATAATTGAAAGAAATAATCTACTGTGTGGAGATAGAGGTTTTGGACCTTAGAGAGTTCTTGCTTCACAGTATGAGATTCATTTTTAGAGTAACCTGGGGTCTGCCTGTGAGTCACAATTTGTTGAGACAATTTGGGCAGTCTATTAATCAGGAAATGCCATTAGTGATGCATGAGATTATTGAGAAGGTACAGTCATTAGAATAAAGATAATGAATTACTTTGGAATTGCAGATGTTGTGAGAAATCCACAAGGAAGTAACCAGTTAGTACTAAAAATACAGTGCTGTGCTATGGTTTGACTGTGAAATGTTCTCACAATCTTGTTTGGTCCTCTGTGGGGTGCTGTTTGGGCTGGGACTGTAAACTTTAGAAGATGGACCTAGCTGCAGAAAGTAGGTCACTTAGAGGCATGTCTTTGAGGGACGTCTTGTCCATGGCCTCTTCCCTTTGCTCCCTGCTTCCTGGTCAACATAAAAATGAAAAACTTTATCCCACCATGTCCTCCTAAGAGGTGGTGTTTGGCTTCACTGTGGCCCAGAAACAAACAATTCTGATGACTATGGACTGCAAACCCTCATATTCTGTGCCAAAATGAATCTCCTCATTTGAACTGTTTTTCTTAGGTGTTTGTCACAGTATTGACAAATCTGAGAAGGGTACAAGCTTTGAAATTCTCAAGGCTTGGATATTGATTTTCAATTAGCCCATATCCAAAATCAGCTAAGCATCTGTGTGCCCTAGGGAACGTCTATGTGCAATCAGGTGCTGATTTTTGTAGACTTTATCATCTCTATTGGATAAATCTAATTCCTCCTATTTTAGAAACTGGTGCATTACTTTATCTTACAATATAGAACTTGTACATCCTAATTTGATCTGGGTGAATTTGTATAAAGAAATAAAGAAGCAACTTATATAAAGACACCTTCCACAGAGTTTTGAGATATCACCTAGTTTTTGAATAAAAAAGTTATAACATTGTCATGAACATCAAGACACTGTTTTGATGAAACTAATCACACTGTCTCTTTTAAATGCCTTGATATGGGACCTGTATTTATTTAAAGGTATAGGCTGCAAATAATGGTAAATTCAGTGATAATGGTAATAAAGCTTTATGTAGCCTTTATAAGCCTAAATATATTAATTCAATCAATCTTTCTAGCAACTTCATGAAACAGATACTATTATGACCCCCATTTTATGTATGAGAGACATTGAATAAGGCATCCAACTTCACACATTTGCTGTCAGAGTTGAGATATAAGTCTAGCTCTTCAGAAATCCACTTAAAAAAAAAAAAAGAAAGAAACAGCTTGCTGTCTCCACAGAGTTCCCTATAGACCAGCAAATCCACAAAGAAAACATAAATGGTTCATTTAAAAACATACATCCTGGAGTCAATCAGGATTTTCCAAATTTTGCTGAGTGTGATCACATATTAGCAATAAACACAACACTTACTGAGCACTGGCTTTATTCTAATCGCTTTATATTTATTAGCTATTAAATTCTCACAGTGACAGCTGGGTACTACTAAGTGTGAGGCCCTAAGGTTAACTTCTAGGATGCTTGCAGAGGTAGAAGAAAAGAGATAGCTCCTACAGGTTTCTCTCTGACCTCCACATAATATACACTTATAATAACCACAATACAGTTTAACCCTTCATTGATTCAGAGTCGTGTTACCATTGTCTTCACTTTAAAGATGAAGAGTAGAAGGTATAGCAGAGTTACTTGCTATACTGTTATTCATTAGACTTTACAATATCTAACTATAAAATGTCTTTAAAAACGCCTTAAAATAATGAGAGAAAATATGCAAAGGAAGCCACACATCTGACCTTTTATTCTAAACACTAAAAATACATGATTATTAATAATAGGAAAACATAGCTTTCCATTAAGAATTCCAAATCTTAGAGCCTCAAGACTCTCGAAGTACTTGCTAGTCAACTGAAACTTGATACTAAAATTAAAATTAGGTGATTATTAAAGCTGAATTTACTTACCTAATACTAATTTATTAGTGTTTTAAGTTAACATACAAAGCAGTGGGTTTTGTGTTGATTTTCCCCTGACTCCCAGCCCCTGGACTACCTCCTTCCTCGTCCCCTCCTCCCACCAGCATACCCCTCCTCATGTATCATACATTCCACTGCCCTCTCCTCTTTTCCTTCCTTCCATCCCCATACCTTAGGATTAGGATTTCTTTTCTTTTTCTCTTCTTAGGGTCACCTTTCTAGTTCCATGACACTACACACAGACACACAGACACACACACACAGGCACACACACACACACACAGACACACACACGCACGCACGCACCCACTCAGAGTAAAACCAAGGATCTGCATAAGGGGAAATACTGTAGTATTTGTATTTCTGACTCTGGCTCATTCCCCTTAATATAATGATGCAGCTCTGTCCATTCTGCTGCAAATGTCACAGTACAAATTTTTTTTCATGGCAGAGTGAATTCCATTGTGTATATGGACTGCAGCTGGGGATGAATGTCTGGGATGGTTCCATTTCTTAGTTATTGGAAACACTGCAGCAATAAGCCTGGATGTGAAAGTATTTTCGTGCATGTTGATTTGGAGTCCTTTGAGATTATGTAAGGAGTGTTGAAGGAGCATCAAATGGTAGATCTAGTCATACCATTTTGTTTGTTTTTGAGAAACTTCTGTACTGATTCCATAGCAGCTGTGCCATTTTACACTCTCAGCAGCAATAAATAAGGGTTCCCTTTTCTCTACACCCAAACAAAAAAAATTAGTTTTTGTTTGCTTTTTTTGGTGACTGACATTCTGACTGAACCATTCTAAAATGGAGCCTCAAAATGGTGCTAATGTGTGTTTTGCTCATGGCTAGGAATATTAAGCATATTCTCAAATATTTATTACTTTCTTTTGAGAACTTTCTGCTTGGGGCTGGAGAGAGAGTTCAGCAGTCATGAGAACACACTGCTCTTCCAGAGGACCTGAGTTCAGTTTATAGCATCCATGTCTGGTGTCTCATAATCTCTGATAACTCCAGCTCCAAGGGAACCTGACACCACTGGCCTCCATGGAACCCTGAATTCACATGCTCTAAACCTAGAATATTTGTTGGTTGAAATGTAATGTGTGTGTGTGTGTGTGTGTGTGTGTGTGTGTGTGTGTGTGTGTGTGTGTGTGTTTTAAAGTTTTGGATCAGGGAGCAGAAACTTCATGTACGCTGGGCTGTAAAGGCATACAGGTTGTGGAGACAGAGTCAGAAATGTGATGAGAGGGTCTGAGGCTGAACTTCTTCGTGGGTGCATGGGAGTGGATAGCCCAGAGGGAATTGCACAGGTCACTGCCTGCACTACCAGCCTCACGGGAATGCAAGAAATGAGCTGTTGGACTTGGCTGTAGCCTTACCTATGGGTGGGGCTGGAGAGGTGCCACCTTATGAAAAAGGCAATCAGGCCAGCTGGTTATCACATCTCCTCAGTGCTGTAGTTACAGAAAGCCCCACGTAGAAAGGAGGACTCCCAAATCCCAGAGACCACAGTTGTAACTTTCAGGTGTCTATATGGGGAGAAGTCTCCACAAACCAGAGGACTCTGATAGAAGATGGTCTCCCATGTGATTTTTAAATTTTTTTTAAAGATTTATTTATTTATTATGTATACAACATACAGAAGAGATACAGAAGAGGGTACCAGCTGTCATTATAGATGGTTGTGAGCCACCATGTGGTGCTAGGAATTGAATTCAGGACTTCAGGAAGAGCAGCCAGTGCTCCTAACCTCTGAGCCATCTCTCCAGCACCGTGATTTCCTTTTAGTGGGACTTGGCATGTTTAAATAGCCAAGACTGACAGCCCTCCTGTCACCTTTGGAGACTGACACTAAAGACAATAAGCAGGAAGCAGGGAGGCCGCGCACACACCACATGGGAAGAGATGCTGGCAGGGCTTATGCCTGACAGTTTATCTTTTTCTTATTTCATATACATATGTGGGTATGCACTGCCACAAGTACCTCCATAACCTCACCATGCTTCAGTACCTGAGACCAGTGAGGTCTCTAGGACTGTCAGAGATTATTTTTAGAGTTCTGTTTTTAAAAATGATCAAGTTTGGCATGGTAGCACATGCCTTCATATCCAACACTTGGGAAGCAGATCTAAGCAAGGGCAGCCTGGCTTAGATAATGAGCTCCAGGCCAGCCAGAGCTATATAGTGAGATACTGCACAAAATAATCAGTGAGCATATAATAATAATAAACATTAATGATGAACAGACAAATGAAATAAAGAAACTAATTCAGGATCTACATAAGAAAGTTAGCAAAGGTGTGAAATGTTAGCAAGTTGAAAGAGTTAAAAAAATCTTTCACACATGGAGGGATGATTCAACATAAAAGAACCAAGCAAACATGTTAAAAATAAGAGTTAACTGTTCAAATAAAAAACACAGTGGAAACCCATCAGCAGAAGAAATAAATGGAAATGACAAAAATGACTAAGAACTCTGGGATATTATGAGCAAATATGTAAATCCCTGGGGCAGAAGGAAGAGCTAAGATAAAGTCTAAAATCACAGGTGATTTATTTTGTTACAGCATAAAATTTCCCAGACTTAGAAATGGACATTCAAACTCAAGAGGCAGAGGAGAAAGAACCTCTCCAAAATACATGCTAGTGAAGACATTAAAAAAAGCAAAGAACCAATATTAGAAGTTATACAATATCTCTATATGTGTCTGTCTATCTATCTATCTATCTATCTATCTATCTATCTATCTATCTATCTACACGTACACACACACACACACACACACACACACACACACATCAGGGAGATGGCTCAGTGGTTAAGAGCACTTGCAGTTCTTACTGTGGACCAGGGTTAAGTTCCCAGCACCCCCAAGGCAGTTCACAGCTATCTTGTCTGTAACAATACTTCCTGGGGAGCCGATGCACTCTTCTGGTTTCCATGGGAACTTGCACACAAATGGTGCACATTAACCTAGGCAGGCACACATATGTACGTACAAATAAAAATAAATAAATATTTTAAAAGTTATAAGGGGAAATTCAAATTCATCTGCAAAGGTGAAGCATATCAGAATAATAACAGATTTCTCATTAGCAACTCTAAAAGTAAGGAAAGCATGGGATGATATATTATGAAACTTGAAAATAAATAATCGCCAACAAAGATGGCTGTACACAGCAGTTGCCTTGACAATTAATAGAGAAATAAGAACATTTCAAGACAAGTCCAAACTGAAGCAGTTCATGCAGAACAGACTGAAAAGACCTCTACACAGAGGAAACAGGGCATCGTGAGAGCATGGGAGAGAATGCGTTTCATGGAATGGATTTACAAAGGAGATCTAAAAGGACTCCACATACTAAACACAATACCAGCCAACTTCCAACACCAATGGAGAAGAAAGGAAATGATATGCAAATGTTAGCAATTTGAAAGAAAAAAGTAAAAACTAAAAGGATAATTCAGCAAAACCAAACCAGAAATGCTAAAAATACGTCAATCAATTAAATGAAGAAACAGTGAAAAGCCATCAACAGAAGTAATGATAATGACAAAAACTTCTAAGAACCAAAAAAGCAGCTGGTGAAATGTCTCTCTCTCTCTCTCTCTCTCTCTCTTTCTCCTTTTGCTGTTAAGATTGCTTATTGATACAAGTTTTCACTATATAGTATGGCTTTTGTTTGGCCCGGAACTCAATATGTAAACCAGGATGGTCTGGAACTCACAGATATCTGCATATCTCTATCTCTCCAGTGCTAGGACTAAAGATGTTCACACCATGCTCAGAATTGGAGTAACCATAAGTGTAAATAGTGTTGGTTCACCAGTCAGGAGATTCAGGCTTACTGACGGGATTAAACACAGGTTTCAGGGCTAGAAAATGCTTAAAGCACAGGACTATAGTTAGGATTCCCAGAACCCACATAATGACGGACATGCATGGCAGCCACATGTAAGTCAAACATTTAGGAAACAAAGGCAAAGAACCCTTGGGGTGAGCTGGCTAGTTCTACTAGCCATAATTGTTACACTCCAGGCTCAATGAGAGATCTGCCTCAATAAACGAAAGTACTGAGCAATCAAAAAAGATTCCTGGTAACAACATCAGTCCTCTACATGTATGCAGGTGTGCATGCCCATGCACACGTACACACACACACACACACACGTAAATGTATATTCACAAACATATAGATGTATACACACATACATATGTGTACCTCCACATATGTGAATGTATGAATGTCTATACATACACCACAAATACATATACCTAAATATAAACACTGAAAACAAATAGGAGTAAATATTCGTGACTTTGGTCTAAGAAATGGTTTCTTAGGTGTGACACTGAAAGCACATAAGACAAGCCAGGCATGTTAGCATGTGCATGCAATTGCTATACTTAGGAGCCCAAGGCAGGATTTGAGTTTGAGGCCAGCTTGGGCTATGTAAACACCTAATGTAGTACAGTATTTAAAGTTTTCCCTAACAACATTCTAAATTTCACTGGTGTCTGTTGTAGTGTTTCCCTGTTTACTTATTATCTGTTAATTTGGGTCCTTCCTCCCTCTCTCGATCCCTCCCTCTCTCCCTCTCTCCCTCTCTTCCTCCCTCCCTCCTTCCCTCCCTCCCTCCCTCCCTTCCTTCCTTTCTTTGTTGTATGTGGTTTCTGACCCATACTTTTGGGCCTAGACCAGAGGTATGACCGGCAGTCCAGCAATCAGGCAGTCCAGAAGAATCACACAGATGCTTATATTTTTATGCTGATCAGCCTGGGGCCCAGGCATATAACTTGCTAACTCTTTACTCTTAAACTAGCCCATGATTCTTATCTTGTTCAGCCATTTGGCTCTGTACCTTTTCTCAGCAGCAATTCAACTTCTTTCCTCTGCATCTCCTGGCATCTCTGTGGCATCTCTGCTCTGTTTTGAGATGTTCCCAGAGTTTTCTAGATCTGGTAGCCCCGTCTACACTTCCTGTCTGCTTATGGCCAATCAGCTTTTTATTAAACGAGTAGGAGGAACAAATATTTACAACATAATCCCACTACATTTCCTCCCTTCTTCTTCCTTCTCTTCCTTCCTTCCTTCCTTTCTTTCTTTCTTCCTTTTGGTTAGCTGGGTCAAGGGTCTGTCCATCTTGTTTATCCTCTCAAAAAAACAGCTATGAGATTTGTTGACTTTTTATATTCTTTTCCTTATTTTTATTTTATTAATTTCTGCTTTGATTTTCATTATTTCTTGGCATTGGCTGTGCTTGGGTTTGGTTTATTCTTGTCTTTCCAAAGTTTTGAGTTGCAATGTTAATTTATTTGGGCTTTCTGACTTATTTGATGTGCATTGGTGTTTTACCATTGGTGTCAGGTCCCCTGGAACAGGAATCACAGACAGTTGTGAGCTCCATGTGGACACTGGGAATTGAACCCAGGTCCTCTGGAAGAGCAGTCAGTGCTCTTAACCACTGGACCATCTCTCCAGCCCCTTTTTCTTGATTTCTTAATGTAGATAATCAGAGCCATACATTTCCCTTATAGGATTGCTTTCAGTGTGTCCCAAAGGTTTTGTTGTGTTGTGTTTTCATTTTCATTTAGTTCCAGAATTTTTTTATTTATGATTTTTTCAATTTATCGATGATTTTTTCACTGGCCCATTTATCATTCAGTAATATATTGTTTATTCTGCATGAATTTGAATACTCACTAGAGATTTCATTGCTATCAAATTTAAGTTTTATTGAATTTTGGCAAGACAGGATATACAAGTGTTATTTCAATTTTTTCTAATTTGTTAAGACTTGTTTTGTGTCCTGGGATGTGGTCTATTTCAAAGGAGCTTCCAAGTGCTGCTGAGTATAGTGTATATTCTTTGGTGTTTGGGTGGAATATTACATAGATATTTGTTAAGTTCATTTGATGTCTAAAGTCATTTAGTCTGGAATTTTTTTGCTTTTTTTTTTGTTGTTGTTCAGATAACCTATTTAAGAAAGTAGGGTGGTGTGAAATGGTAGTGGTGCATGCTTTTAATCCCAGGACTCAAAAGGCTATGGCAGGTGGATCTCTGAGTTTGAGGTCAGCATGATCTATAGAGCAAATTCCAGGACAGCTAGGGCTACAGAGAGAAACTATGTCTCAACTTCCCCCAACCAAAAAAAAAAAAAATAAAAAAATAAAAAAAATCCAGGGCTTTGAAATAACTTTCTATTAATGAATTGTTGTTAAGCACTGTCTTTAATTATAGTAGTAGACCTTGTCACGCGCAACCTTGCCAGCAAGGAAAACGCAACACCGGATCCTTCTCTCTGCAGTTTATTCGGGTTCTTTACAATCTGATTTCTTCTGACGAACGACCCCGAGGGGAAGCCTGCTCTTAGCTAAATACCCTCAGGGCATCCAATCCAAGATAGCCACATGGCATCACCAATAGGCTCAGATACGTGGAAGCAAGCCAGATCCTTGGCCTAGCCAAATATGGAGTTGTTTACCAGGGAGAGTGCTCAAGGCCAGCACCATCTTAAGGTGTGGCTGTACACAGCTCTCTACAAGACCTCAATGAAATTGGGTGTGCCAGAGTTTGATCCACATATGTTTTGCACAATAAGGTTTTCTTAGTTAACTGTTTCCTTGATTAGACTGGTATCTCTCCTTATCTCCTCTGTTTAGTTTTAGTGTGAAGTATATTGTGTCAGATAATATAAGATTAGGATAGTGACACCTGCTTGCTTGGTGATCCCATGTGATTGGAATATCTTCATCTATCATTTTACTTTGTACATCTTTTTGCTGTGCCTATCTTTAAAGCCTTGTTTCTTGTAGATAACAGGTTTCTTGATCCATTCAGTTAGCCTTTTTTTTATTGGAGAACTGAGGTATTGATACCTAAAGTTATTATTAAAATGTATCTGGTAATTATAACCATCCTGTTGATGAAGTTTGGTGGTGATGTTTGTGTTCTCAGTGGTACTTTCTGTTTTAGTGATTATGGCTTCATATTTCTTTCCACAGTCTCTCAGCTATGCTTGCTCCTCTCTTTAGCCGGTAATAATTATTCTTGTATTTTCCTTAGTTTTAGTTTATTGGATATGAAATATTTTAGGCTGTTTATATCACAGAAAGTTTTTTTCTCTTTCAATTATGGTGGATAGTTTTGCTGGGTATATTACTTTAAGTTGGTCATCACGGTCTTTCAAGAGTTAGAATGCATTGCTCAAGGTTCTTCTGGCTTTCTAAGAATCCATTGAGAAATCAGCTAGTATTCTGATGGATTTTATTTTATATGTGATTTGTTTTATTTCTCTTGTGGCTGTCAATACTTTTTCTTTGTTTGGTATGCTTATAATATCCTGTGGTGATTTTCTTTTCTGCTCTTGTCTATTTGGTGTTCTGTGTGCTTCTTGCATCTTTATGGATATGTATTTTCTTAGTTTGAGATTTTTTTCCATGACCTTGATGAAGATCTGGTCTATGCCCCAATCAAGAATTATTTTCTCTCACCTGTTCCTAAAACTTGAAGTTTTGGTCTTTTCATGATGTGCCACATATCCTATATATTCCTTCACTGTGTTGAAATTTTTCATGTTCTTTGGTTAGTTCATCTAGATCCTCAAATTTATATTTGAGTTCTGATACTCTGTCTTTTGCTTGATTTATTCTATTTGTAAGGCTTTCTTTTGAATTTTCTAGTTGAGTTAACAGAGTTTACAATTTCATCTTCATTTCAGCTTGAGTCCCTGTCAATGTTTCTATCTCTTCACTAAATTTCACTTTCAAATTCTGTATTGCCTTCATTATTTCCATTAGTATTACGTTTGTGTTCTCTTGGACATTTTAGGTGTTTGTGATAGTTTGAATGTAATTGACCCCATAAACCCATAGGGAGGGGTGACATTGCTGAAATAGGTGTGGCCTTGTTGGAGAAAGTGTGTCACTGTGGGGTTTGAGGTTTCCAGTTCTCAGGATTCCACCCAGTGTCCAGACCACTTCTAGTTGCATGCAAGATGTAGGATCCTCAGCTGCTTCTTCAGCTCCAGGTTCTGCCTTAATGCCACTATACTCCCTGCCATGGTGATAATGGACTGAACCTCTGAACTGTGAGTCTCCACAATGAAATGTTTCCTTTATAAGCGTTGTCATGGTCATGGTGTCTCTTCACAGCAATAGAAACTCTAATTTAGACAATGTTTATTCTCTTTAAGTTCATTCTAGTTAAGTTTCCTTAAACTCCATGAATTCTGTAATAAATTTTATAATTGTTCTTTTTAAGTTTTGTGTCCTCGAGTTTATCTAGGTAATTCTCATCAATAAACATTTCTATATGACTGGTAGATTTTGGGGGAAAGATATTGTTTTGATGTTTCATATAATTTTTAGTTTTTTATGAGATTTGGACATATGGACTTCATTTGTTATTTCTGTGTCTGATATGGACAGAGCAGGTTGGGGCAGAATACAGAATGTGTGTGCTGTGTTGGACATAAAAGTTGGATATAGCTTAAGAGAATAAAATCAGAGGGATGCAGGAGGCTGGATTGGTATGCAAGATCCTGGCTGAAGTCTGGAGTTTAGGGAAAGACCTGGGAATTAGAGAGGATTCGTGGAAGGAAGTATCAAATGGATTCACCTGGCTAGAGCCTGGTAAAGAATGTGCAGGTCATTGCTGGGCAGAGAAGTTGGATGTGGAATGGGAGGGACCTATTGTTTAAGAGCAGTAGGTTAGGTTCCTGGAAGAAGCCTAGAAGTTGAGGGTGCTGCAGACTAGGCTGGGGCATTGGCTGTGGGACCCAGTCTAGATCCAGAAGACTGAAGAGGACACATGAAGGGGAGAAACAGGTGGACTCATTTGTAGTGGGATTATGCTGGTAATGCAAATATTTGTTCCATCTATGAGTTTAATAAAAAGCTGATTGGTCAAAGGCAAACAGGAAATGTGGGCGGGGCTACCAAGCTAAGAAAACTCAGGAACATCTCAGAGCAGACACAGACTCCAGACACAGATGCCAGAGTCGCCAGAGCTGCCAGGAGATGCAGAGGAAATGCTGCTCTGAGAAAAGGTATCCAGCAGCACGGCTGAATGAGATAGGTCAAATTGAGAGCAAGTGCTGGCAAATTACATGCCTGGGTCCTAGGTCAATCAGCGTAAAAATAATATAAGCCTGTGTGTGATTTATGAGGTAAAGCAGGCCCAAGAGTGAGACTAAACCACTGGTCTAGGCTGGAAAGTCTGGGCCAGAACCTTTTACAACACTCAGTCAGTTAGCCAGTGCAAAGCACCCCAAAGAGAAAATCCTGAGGCCAAGCTATGTACAGCAGGATTGAGTTCTCTGAAGGGAGCATTGCATGAGCTATAGCCATGAAGGTAACATCTAAGTTTCAGAGGAGTTGGGACCCCAGAATGCTAGAGATGTTGGTAATATGGAATGTCTGCTGGGGAAAGCATCAGGTCCTGAGTGGAGCTTTTCTAAAAGAGAAGCCATGTGTGTTGCAGCAGGGAGTGTCCAGGGCAGTGCTAGCCAGGCCTACTGGAACTTACAAGTGCCTGCTAGACACAGCGTTACAGAACTTCACAATGTCTTGACTGCCTTCTGCTCTTGATGGTTCAACCGCTCCTTGGTAGAGTGTCTTTCCTCCCTTTGGGAATGAAAATGTTTATTCTGTGCCACTTTATATTGGACTTTTTAGGGGCTCACAGTTAAAGAGATTGCCTTTGGAATGGTTTTGGGTTGTTAAGACTATGGGGACTTTTGGACTAAGTGCTTTTTGTGTCCTGAAATGGACACAGACTTTGATGTGGCCAGGTTTCATTCTCAAGTGTCCCTTGTAGGGTCTTGTCTCAAATGTTTGATTCCCAAATTGAGGACATCTTTTGAAGAAGGCTTTAGGGGCAGGGGTCGGGCATTGTAAAGTCAGTGGTGATGGGAGGCTTTCAGCTATACCACTGTAATTCTGGCTCTTCCTTCTCCATCAGATTTCTGGTCCATGCTGTGTGAAAATCCATTGCTTCATACCCCTGCTGCTGTGAATGAAGATGCTTTGGGCCGACTTCACCATGAGCTAATTTCCCTCTGAAACCCTAAGCTGTGGCAAACTGTTCCTTTTCTAAGCTGCTTCTGTCCAGTTTTCTGTCGTAGCAATGAGAAATCCTTTGCTATGTAGCTCAGGAAGCTTTAGACTGATGATCCTTCTTCCTTAGGCTCTCAAATGCTGAGATTACAGGAACCCACCAGCTGAATATTCTCTGTGAATGCATACAATATTCCAGAACTTTCTAGTGGATCCAAAATTTTAAAAGAGAAGAAGAACAAGTTGAGTAACAAAATTTTGTCTTTGTTTTAATCTCAACTGATTTCTTTCCAAGTTCACCTCATTATTGGGTATATACCTTCATAAAATGATATAAAGCATATCTCTGGCCACAATGGTATTAAAATAGAAATTAATAACAGAAAGATAAATAGAAAATCACAAATTATTAGGAAATTAAACATACATCTAAAAATTCAGGAATAAGAAAAAGAAGTTACAGCAAAATTAAAAGTATTTGGGACAAAATGATGTAAAACTGGTAATAAAAGTTTAATACTAAAATTGTGAGATTAAAAACATTTTATTCAGAGCACTGCATAACAAAAATTTATATGTTTAAATGTCATGATTAGAAAAAAGTTTTTTTTAAAATTAAAAAAATTATTGTATGCATATGGGCATTTTGCCTGCATTTGTCTGTGTAGCACAAGCATGCAGTACCTGATGAGTCCACAAGAGGGCACTAAGTCTCCTGGAACTTGAGTTACAGTGATTATGAACTGCCATGTGGGTGCTGGGACTCAGACCTCCCACCTGAAGAAGAGCAGCCAGTGAGCCATCTCTCTACTCCTAAGAGAATTTTCAAAATGGTAAGTCACACTTCTACTTCAAGAAGCAAGAAAAATAAAACACAGAATAGGGAAAAAAGGTTGAAAGCAGAAATAATGAAACCCAAAATATTCTTTGAAAATACTTTTTCATGGATTCTTTGGGTTCCTTGAGTCTCTCAGATGCAATGAAGAGTTCATAGAAAAGCCAAACTAGCCTTGACAAAAGAAAGAGAGAGAAAACTGGTAGTTGAGATTCATGAAGTGACTTTCTTAATTTCTTAGGCCAGTCAAATGAACAGGATGTTAGAGGTCTTCAAGTAGACTCACAAATAGTTAGTCAATAAAGTCTTTGATTTTAAAAATTTTCATTAAAACTTAATAGAGCAAAATGGCTTATACATAAATGATTCTGGGAAGATTTGATACCTGACTAAAAAAAAGCATTGACAATGAGTCTTTATTTCATACCTTTCTAATCTAATTTTTGAAGAATCATAAATATAGATAGAATAGAAAAATAGAAACATTTTTATAGGTTTGTGTATAAAAATGATTTTTTTCTAGAGTACAGAAAATTTGATGCATTGGACTCCACTAAAATTTAAGAGGACTTCTACTGCTCAGCACACACTTAGGGGAGAATCTTTTCACACATGTCATAATCTGAACTCATTATGAGAATACATGAAGAGTTTCTATTAACAAGTTGAGAAAGGTGTATAGCTCATTGACATGTGAGCCAAAGGCTTGAATGTTGTATTTCTATTGTGATAAGAAAATTAATAGAAGAAAGGTTATTTTGGCTTACACTCAGAGCAAGAGTCCATGAAAGCAGGGAAAGCATGGATGCGGGAAGCTAAAGCAGGAAGCTAAGAGCTCATCTCTTCAACTACAACCATAAAGCAGATGGCGTATACTGGAGGTGGGGTAAGGCTATGAACTCTCAAAGTTCATGCCCTGTAATATAACTTCCCCAAACAGTGCCATCAACTGGGATCCAAGTGTTGAAATACTCCAGCCTATAGGGGACATTCTCATGAAAGCCACCACAGATGTGTGCTTATAAAGGGACTTGAATGTCCTTATAAGCATATGAAACAGTGATCAAAATTAGTGATCATCCAGAATTTGTTAAAACTGTAATCAAATACCACTGCATACAATACTCACCAAGACAGCTAAAGGAAGGAAGACACAAGTATCACTATTGCTCACTCATACTGCTAGGATTGTGACTGAAACAAGAATTCTAGAAAACTCTTTGGCAGTTTGTAAGAAAGTTAACTAGTTAACATTTTCTTAACTTATGATCCATACTTATCAATATATTTATATATTCAAGATTTATGAATGTGTATGTCTACATTTAAGGCTTCTGTATAACAGTCCATATCTGCTTTACTCATTAACATACTTAAATTAGAGGAACTCAAATGTTTATCAGCACAAGCATAGATAAACAACAGCATAATTTACTGTTGTGAAATATTACTTTAAGTATGTAAAGGTGTGTTACATTTGTTTATGCTGTAATTGTCTAACTAAGTAAAGACATGATGTTGTTTACCTTGCCTGCCTAAGGCACCTGATTGGTCTAATAAAGATCTGAAGGGCCAATAGCAAGGGAGGAGGGATGGCCAGGGCTGGTGGGCAGAGAGGATAAGTAGAAGAGGATGGAGAGACCCCTGGGCTGGCCAGACAGACACAGAGCGGGGTATACAGAATGAAAGAAAGGTAAAAAGCTCCAAGGCAAAACATAGATGAAGAGAAACAGGCTAATTTAAGTTATAAGAGCTAGCAGGACAAGCATAAGCTAAGGCCGGGCATTCATAATGAACAAGAAGTCTCCATATCATGATTTTGGAGATGGTTGGTAGCCCAAAAGAAAGTCTACTACAATTCATCATAGTAAAATAAAAAAGGAGAAGCCACTTATATGCAAGCTGGTTAATGAGTTCAATATTACATCTCTGTAAATGAACTGTGTCCTGCAGTGCAGCAGGATCATTATATTTAGCAATAATTTATTACATTCTGCAAGACTGAGATCTGAATGTTTATAAGTGCTTGAGGTAGTGTAAATGCAAGTTAATTTAACTTCATCATTGCACATTGTATACATATATCAAAGTACCATACTATACCCATAAATAGTTATATCAATTAAAAAGGAACCACACAAATGAGTCTTTGAAACATTGAAAGGAAAAAGCTCGATACAAAAATGTATATATTAAATAATTTTTTATATATGAAGTTCAAGAAAAGGAAAAATTAACTATGGTGACAGTTACAAAGACAATAAAAATATTTTTGCTTGATTTGTATTACAGAGTTTGCCAAAGCGTATTGAGTTGTACACTTAATATGTGTTTTACTAAAAGCAAAGTATGGCTTCACAAAATGCTATTAGAATATATGGGCTGAAGAGATGGCTCCGTGGCTAAGAGCACTGGCTGCTCTTCCACAGGTCCAGACCCAGCTTTAATTCCTACCACCTACATGGCAGCTCATCTGTAACTCCAGTCTCAGGGGATTTGACACCCTCTTCTGATCTTCATGGACATCACATGCATTAGATGCACATACATGTAACAAAACACCACATATGCAAAACAAAATAGCAAAAAAAAATCTCCAAAACTACTGTTAGAGTGTAAATATGAGCTGAAATCTCTCTCTCAAATTACTCTTAACATATCTTTCTGAAGGATAAATAATTTAAAAGTATAGATGTACTTACAGGAATGTTTATGTCTGTGATCCTTTTGTAGATAAGAATCATATAACAATGAAAATTTCTACTTCTCTAAGCTAGAGAAGCAGGACACGAATGAATAAGTTACAATATTGCACTGCAAAACCAGTGAGGTGTCCATACCAAGTCTTCATGATTTCCCCATCAATTTCTATGAAACAAAAAGGCTTATGAATACAAATTATATGTGCGTATGTATGTATCAAAAGTTGCCCCAATTTGTAGAAGAAAGATTTGCAATAAGTCTTTCATAAGACAAATGTAATAAAAGTCAATGTAGTTAATCATCAATATGGTGAAAAATGAAGCCAGAGAGAATCTCTAAAAAGCAACTAAAACATAATGACATATTTTGGAGTAAAGGGCCAACAAAAATATATATCTCCACCTACTTGCTATCATAAACAGTGTGTGTGTGAGGGGGTGTGGTTTACAACACTGGAGCAATGTTTGATTTAATGTGGAGAGAATACGGAAGCTGTCACCCCAGAATTCTGTATTCAGTGAAAACATTCTAGAATCACGTTAAAGCAAGAACAGTGCAGATAAAGGAAGCTGACAGAGTAAGTTTCTGGAAGAGCTGCATCACAGAAATGAAAAGACCAATTGTCCTTCAGGCAGAAAGACACTGTGATGGAACTCAGAGGCCAGATGTTGGGGTAAACTGGAGAGTCAACTCTGAGCTCACTACATCAGCTCTTCTTTTGAACTTTGTTGAAAGCTAATCTGTTTGAACTATTTTTACATCCCAAAGAATTTATGTCAGTAATTGAGTGGCTTTTCTAACCTTATGTCTAATTGCTGTTTTTATTGTGATCTAAAGAGGCTTTGATGCCTTCCAGGAAATACTAGAGTGATTTTCAGAGAGGGTGAGAGGAGAGCTTCAGACCTAGGCAGGGCTCATTCACTGAGGAAGCTACATTTAAAGTTGAGACCCATGTGGCATGAAGAATTTAGTTTGGCAACTTGAGAATGCTGTGAGAGCAAGCTGGCATTTTCTTAGTGGTGAGGGACCATAAGAAGCTACATCCCTGCTGGGCCTCAATGGTCTTGTGTTTGCAGTCGATGCCAATGCAGTAGCCTGTGTCAGTCTGAAGCCAGCTGAAAATAGTTTTATCTTTTTTCCTGATTTTGATCTTGACATTTGTGATTCCGAAGGCTGGACTCAACCAAGAGCTGTTACCACTCACATGTTTGTTTTCCAGATTCTCAGCCTTTATTGTTTCCAACCCGCTGAATGGGGTCCTTGGGTTCCACCTTTGTAGCAGTCTGTGTAAGCAGAAAAGGCTCTTCAAGTGTTGGTCTTTGGTGGCTTATCTCAGCATTTGACACCAGCCAGCAGACCCTAACCCTAACCCTAACCCCTAGTGTTACAGTACTTGTGTGTAGGCCTCTGATGTGAAGATTCTTGCTTAGCCTTGTAGTAGTTAAGGTCACTGGTAGTTCCTAAGTCTCTGCTACTGTGATTGTCAAGGCCACCAACTCCCCAGGGATTTGGCGTATTTAAGACTTGGGCTCCATGACTCTTCTCCAGCTGTTAAAGTAGCCATCTTCTTCACACTCTGGCAGCCTCTCAGCTGCTCTCCCGACTCTGCCGCTCCTGTTTCTTTGTAGAGTTTCCTGCAAGCCTGCTCTGCCAAAGATAGACAAGAAGCAACCACTTTAGAGAAGGCTTTGGTTGAGTCTAATGTCAAAACACTAAGGAAACAGCGAGGATGTGTCTATTGCATGAATTCTATTTATTATTATAGTAAAAACCTGGAGCCAGATATTGGGAAAAGTTGGAATATCAGAGAAACAGGGAACAAACCACATCCAATTCTCAGCCATCCAGATCCACAGGCTAAACAGGGTAAGTTTTACACTCATGGATCATCAGGCTACTGGTTGCTCAGATGGAATCCTGAACTCTTCCTTCTCCTGCCTTATGTTTCTTTCCCCACCCAGCTATTTTACTTTCTGATTCAACTCTCCTAGAGTTAGGATTAAAGCTATGTGGTACCTTGGCCTGGCTGTTAGGCCTTGAATTTACAGAGATTCAAATGGATCTCTGTCTCCTGAGTGATAGGATTAAAGGCATGGTTCAGCACTCCTTGACCTTCATGGTTTGACACTGTGGGTGGCTTGTACTCTGACATCTCAGACTATTTTTATTAAATATACAATATATCATCACATACCCCATTTTATGTCAAAAATGAAAAAAGTTAGAGCTAGCATAAGAAAAACTATATATAATAGGTACAATAACTGTATACAATGTATACAAGCAAACATTACACCAATAATGTCTAATCCATTTACTAATGACAAATTCAGAGAAAATACTCCACTTTTAGCCTATTTTTGTGACTCCAAATGATTTTATCTAATTCACTTTCTAATTTGTGTTATCAACTAGAAACTATCTTTTGATGTCTCTCAAACTTATACACCTTAGATCTCTTAATGAGTTTCTTTTCTGAATCTAAAACTAGAAAACTATAACTATGACTATTTTATCTTGAACTCCCTCAGAAACCTGGGAAGGGAATAATATTAACCAAGTAAATAGAAAGTGCAAGCAAGGAACTTCCAAAAAATGTGAAAATGACAGAAACAGCTGGCTGTCTAGATAGTCACCCAAGGTTCCTCTGTAGCTTTGGGGCATCATCTTCAACCTACAGGCCTAGCATATTCGACAGACTTATCTGTGAAGTAGGATATTCTTAAAGCCTTTCCTACCTTGTCCTGGCAATATTCAATAGTTCTTTCTTGTGTGTTCTGTTTGTCCATTTCAAACATCATACTGTCAGCAGTCAAGGCAGGGGCACTTTCTTACCCAGTGGCTAACTTTATAATTAATTCTATATGAAGTTTCTTTGATGCCTATCATCTTCTCTGATTGATACTGCTGGGAGCAGACATGTCTCACTGCAATAAAAATAAAAGAACTCATGTTATTAAAATATCTTAAATGCCATCTTTTGTAGATCTCTGAAGTATTTGAAGACCTGTCTATCTAAAATATAATTGTTTGACCTGAAAACATATCTAATATGACTGTAAGTTTGATTGTAATGTCTAACTACTAACTTGCATTGACCTCCATAGCCTCCTCACTGCTGAGGTCATAGGTGGGATGGGGATGTGGGGGTGGGGTTGGGGCGGGGTAGTGAGGGGATGTGGAGCCTTCATTCCTGCCTCAGCTGCCTCCACATTTGTAAGTCTCTATCTTACCAATAAGGACTCGGTGGAAACCTGCCAAGCCTGCTGGTTTAGGGAGTCAGAGAAAGCCTCCAGTGTCATTTCAGAAAGAGTTTTCTCTTACCCCTTCTGAAACAAAACTTCTACTTCTGTACCTGCCTCTCGCCCACCTCTTGACTTTTCCTCACTCTCCACCATTGCTTGCTCTACCTCTTGACCTGTGGTTGATTTTATTAAAATAAAGAAATTTTGAAATTTACAATGTGATCAAATATCTCACAACACTTTTCAACCCTCCAGGAAGAATTGGGTCCCTTCCATGTGTCTCATTATGCTTCAGAAGGGCACAACAGGGTGAGGAGGTCTCTAAATACCAACTCCCAGGACTGGTAGAATTCACTCCTTTGATTAATGAACAGCCACACAAGTCCTTAAGCTCCAACTTACACTCATACTCAGCAGTAACACAGTACTAACACTCAACTGTTCCCCACCCCAAATATACCCTCTTTTCAAAAAATACTCTTGAATTACAATTCCATCTAGATATTCTATAACTAAAGACTTAACACAGCTCAATGTTCACTGACACTCTTATAAAGAACAGTGAGAAAGAAGAGGGGGCATCCGCTGAGTTTGTAAACACAGCGGAGGAAACAAGGTCATTGCACATGGCAGCTAAAGACCTCATTACCCATTACATTGAGCCAAAGGCTCCAATCAGCACCATTATCTGAGGGCATATCAAACATTATGAGACCTATTGACTCACAGCGCCCAAGTGTATAGTCTCTTGCTTGGTGACTTGAGCCTGTTGCAGGGCTCCAGCCAACCCTCACAGCTTTTGGAGGACTGAGTAAATGACCCAGGGTAACACCCAGATGAAGAATACATTCGACACCAATTTCCAGATGCTTATTGCATTTGCATTCTGCCTCTTTTTCCCCCTCCACCGTAGGAAAAGTCAGATGCAATGACTTCTCCTTTATAGGAACTACCTCGTAACAACCCACACCACTGGGCCCTCAGCATTTTACTAATGCCTAAGGCCTCTGAAGTTTTTTTCAGTTTTATTTCCTACCCTTGAACATAAATGCCTTGCAACTAGTTTGACAGTAATTGCATTTTTGTTCATTTGGTCTAGTCATCATAATTTAATGCAAGGGATCAACATGTGTCTTGGTTACCACTCGATTGCTGGGAAGAGACACTTACAAAAGAAGGCGTTTGAGTGCTTGTTTGCAGTTACATAGGGTGAGTCCATGGTCATTATGGTGGGAGTATGGTGGCACACAGGCTTGCATGGCGCTGGAGCAGTGGCTAAGAGATTATATCTGATCCATGGGGGGGGGGGGAGAGAGAGAGAGAGAGAGAGAGAGAGAGAGAGAGAGAGAGAGAACATACCCCCCTCCCCAGTGACACACCTCCTCCAACAAGGTCGCACCTTCCAAACAGTTCACCAAATAGGAACCAATCATTCAAGTATGTGAGCCTCTGGGTACCATTCTCATCCAAATCTACCACAACATGTTATATAAAAGAAGAAGATGATGGTCAAGATGAAGTAAGTTACAGCACAGTGCTATAGGGTTGAAATGCCACTGAGATGGGGCATTGCTTCATTGCTAGCAGGAAGCATTTGTTTTTAATAACAGGCACAGAGAATAAATATGCTGGATCAATGGCTGCATATCAAATTCCAAGGGCGTGTTAATATGGGCAAGTCATGAGACTGCATCTGCTGCAGCAGCTATGGTCAGAATCACTGTCTAGTTAAGTTCCCAAGTCACACAGAGCAAGTAGATAAGCTGAATAGGGAATCTAATAGAAATGACCACCACAGAACCCTCAGGTCCTTGATGGTGACACTGGTGTCTGCAGTTTCACCAGGAATGAACTATTGATTTTAGTTTGCTCTTTCCCTTGGTGGAAGCAGTTGGAATGGCTTGTACCTGGCATTTCCCACCATAGTAACCTTCTCTTTCTAGGTCAAGAAGACAAGTTAAAGGTTCCAGGGCTGGAGAGATGGCTCAGTGGTTAAGAGCACTGGCTGCTTTTATGGAGAATGTAACTTTATTTCTTATAACTCATGTGGCAGATCACAACCATCTGATCCAATGCCCTCTTCTGGCTTTCTCAGGCAAACAGGAAAAACCCATACCCATAAAATAAAAATAAATAAATTTTAAAATTGGGAAGTTTTGCCAGCTACTTGTGTCTGTTCAATTATGCACTCCAGAAGTGGGTAATGACCACAGGAGGAGTTCAGGGACCCACTGAGCGTGCCATGAAATGGACTAGAGATGGACTTCCATAACCACCTCCCTTCCATGAACTCCTACTCTGACTGTGGTCAGTAGAGATGTTTTGGTTCACTAGAATTAACATCCTTTCAGAGCCAAGAAAGGTCTAGAAGTTCTCCCCTCCACCCCCGATATGATCCTTGTCTTTTCTCCAGAAACTTTTCTCCTTGGTCAAAGTTTCCTTTGGGGAAGGTTAGGAGAGAGATTTGCTGCATAAACTTTTGGTGGTGGTCTGGAGTCCTTTTGCAAGGTGAGCTAGCCTCTTCATCATTCAAAGGGTCTAAGAATACTAACAGGCTGCAGTGTAGGGATTGGTGGAGGAGATGTGGCTGTCTTTTACAGTTCAGGTTAGAAGTGTGTTCCTTTGAACTAGACCTTTTGGCTTGTACAGGTAAAGTAGGACTGTAGGAGACTTTATCTAACTCACTTCTGGGAATAGTATGGTCAACTGACTAAAGTCACAGATTAGCACAGGACAGACCATCACGATTGCTGCCTCAAGTCTGCCATCTATTACCATAACCACGCTCACTTGACATTGATGATTGTGTGCCCATACTTGGCCTGTGATACCCCTGAACACAATTACTCTAACTGCACTAAGGTAATTCCTTTACCCCAATTTCTGTTATAAGGCCTGTGAAGTAGCTTTTTAAGAATGCCTGGGTTTCTCTTTCATACATTTAATTTCCACAGTCATATCTTCTGGCTATTCACTCAGTGGGTGAGTAGATATTAAATCATGCACCCATTCTAACATTCAGTCTTCCCAAGCCTTCAAATCTTTCCTGTGTATGAAGCCAAGGTAGATCTAGAGCTTTCTCATTTACTCACTGTGGGAGACTTTCTGTCCATGTTTCTGCAAACTAGGGAAGCCAACTATCAGAGCATGCTCAGTTCTTAGAGATTATCAACTACTTTTCTGTTGTTTGTGATGTAAAACCATGACCAGGAAACCTTATAGATGAAAGAGTTTATTTGGGCCTACTGTTCATATGCAACAATCTGTCACCATCATGGCTGGGAGGCTGGGAGGCACCAGAGCTGGAGCAAAATGTTGAGCACTCACATCTTGAACCACAGGTATGAAGCAGACAGAGTACTGGTATAAAGCTGTGAAAATCCAAGCCTCGCCCCCTCTCACAGTGACATACTTTCTCAAGCAAGGCTGCACTTCATGTAAGTCCAGCAGTCAAGGGGAGCAGGAATATTGCAAGTTCAAGCTGAGCATACCTACAGAAGGATTTGTAAACCAGTCCCTCAGTTTCTCAAGTGCAGTAGAGAGGAATCCGGGAGTCTAAGGGGCTGGTTCATGCAGTTAACTTACACCTTTAGTGTTGTGGTTTGCAGCTTGAGTGTTCTTTACTTTTGTTAAAAGTCCACTAATGAGTGAATATGTCCCTTGCTTATCTTTCTGGGTTTGTGATACCTCACTCAGGAGGATATTCTCCAAATTAATTCATTTGTCTGCAAATTTTAGGATGTTATTTTTTTATATTGCTGAGTAGTACTCCATTGTGAAGATGTACCACAGTTTGTTAATTCATTCTTCAGTTGAGGGGCATCTAGGTTGTTTCCAGGTTCTTGTTATTACAAATAATGCTGCTATGAACATAGTTGAGCTAATGCTTTTGAGGTGTGAATGTGCATCTTTAGGGTATAAGCCTAATAGTGGTATTGCTGGATCCTTGGGGAGAGTGATTTCGAGTTTTCTAACAAACTGCCATACTGCAGAGTGGCTGAACAAGTTTACACTCCCACCAACAATGGAGGAGTGTTCCCCTTGCTCAGCAACCTCTCCAGCATAGGCTGGAGTTTTTAATCTTAGCCATTATGACAGGTGTAAGGTGGTATCTCAATGTTGCTTTGATTTGCATTTCTCTGATAGCTAAAGATGGTGAGCATTTTTTCATGTGCCTTTCAGCCATTTGTAATTCTTCTGCTGAGAATTCTCTTTTTAGTTCTAAACCCCATTTTTTAATTGGGTTATTTAGGTTTTTGGCCTCTAGTTTCTTGAGTTCTCTATATATTTTAGAGATCAGTTCTCTGTCACTTGTAGGATTGTTGAAAATCTTTTCCCATTCTGTAGGCTGTCATTTTGTTTTAATGACTGTGTCCTTGGCCTTACAGAAACTTTTCAGTTTCAGGAGATCCCACTTACTGATTGTCGTTCTTAGTGTCTGTGCTACTGATGTTATATTTAGGAAGTGGTCACCTGTGCTAATGCATTGGAGGGTATTTCCCACACTCTTTTCTTTCCTTTTTGTCTTTCTTTTTTATTATTATTATTATGAACAAAGAAGTGGCACTTTCTATCCCTGAATATCCTTATTTAAGGTCCCTTCCCCCTCCCACCACATCAGGTCATTCTTTCTTCTCCACAACTCCGCATCCCATCCCTGGGCAGGCAGCAGACAGTCCCATGGTCCCACTGACCCAATATTGCTTAGTTCAGTCTCCACTCCGGGCAGATGCAGTTTTCTCCCCACTCCCTCAAGAGTGAGTCAGGTGTTCCTCTAGGGGGAGTGGGATCCAAGGAGTCAGTCCAGGGTGTTTCTGATTCCAAGCTGTTCAGTGGTTGTGGTTTGCAGCTTGGGCATGCTTTGCTTTTTTCTTGTTTGTTTGTTTGTTTAGAGTACACTAATGAGTGAGTACATCCCCTGCTTATCTTTCTGAGTTTGTGATACCTCGCTCAGGAGGATATTCTCCAAATCCATCCATTTGCCTGAAAATTTTAGGATATCATTTCTTCTTACTACTGAGTAGTACTCCATTGTGTAGATGTACCACAGTTTGTTATCCATTCTTCAGTTGAGGGACATCTAGGTTATTTTCAGGTTTTTGCTATTACAAATAATGCTGCTATGAACATAGTTGAGCTAATGCCTTTGGAGTGTGACTGTGCATCTTTAGTGTATTCACCCAGAAGTGGTATTGCTGGGTCCTTGGGGAGATTGATTCCAAGTTTTCTGAGAAACT
This sequence comes from Sigmodon hispidus, assembly GCA_004025045.1. Lineage (NCBI taxonomy): Eukaryota > Metazoa > Chordata > Mammalia > Rodentia > Cricetidae > Sigmodon > Sigmodon hispidus. The sequence continues at coordinate 63,389 of PVIH01010378.1, forward strand.
GCCGTACTGTGTTCCAAAGTGGCTGAACAAGCTTGCACTTCCACCAACAATGAAGGAGTGTTCCCCTTGCTCCGCATCCTCTCCAGTATAGGCTGTCCTCTGTGTCTTTTATCTTAGCCAATCTAACAGGTGTCAGGTTGTTTTGATTTGCATTTCTCTGATGGCTAAAGATGATGAGCACCTTTTCAAGTGCCTTTCAGCCATTTGTAATTCTTCTGCTGAGAATTCCCTTTTTAGATCTGAACCCCATTTTTTAAATTGGGTTATTCAAGGTTTTGGGCTCTAGATTCTTGAGTTCTTTATATATCTTATAGATCAGTCCTCTATCACTTGTAGGGTTGGTGAAAATCTTTTCCCATTCTGTCGGCTGTTGTTTTATCCTATTGACAGTGTCCTTGGCTTTACAGAAACTTCTTAGCTTCAGGAGATCCCACTTATTGATTATTGGTCTTAGTGTCTGTGCCACTGGTGTTATATTTAGGAAGTGGTTGCCTGTGCCAATTTATAGAAGTGTATTTCCCACTTTCTTTTCCAACAAGTTTAAAGTGGGTGAGTTAATGTGGAGGTCTTTGATCCACTTGGATTTGAGTTTTGTGCAGGGTGACAGGCTCGGATCTAATTGCATTTTTCTACACACTTCCATTCAGCTATGCCAACACCATTTGTTAAATATATTATCTTTTTTCCATTGAATGTTTTGGGCCTCTTTGTCAAAGATCAGGTGTTCATAGGTTTTTGGGTTAATGTCTGGATCCTCAATTCTATTTCATTGATCCACAAGTCTGTTTTTATGCCAGTACCAGGCTGTTTTTATTACTGTAGCTCTATAGTATAACTTGAAGTCAGGGATGGTGATACCTCCTGAGGTTCTTTTGTTGAGTAAAATTATTTTGGCAATCCTGGCTTTCCTGTTATTCCAAATGAAATTGAGTATTGTTCTTTCAAGGTCCAAGAAATATTGTGTTGGGATTTTGATGGGCAGTGCATTGAATCTGTAGATTGCCTTTGGTAGAATTGCCATTTTTACTATGTTGATCCTTCCTATCCAGGAACATGGGAGAGCTTTCCATTTTCTGATATCCTCTTCAATTTCTTTCTTCAGTGATTTAAAATTTTTGTCAAATAGGTCTGTTACTTCTTTAGTTATAGTTGCTCCAAGGTATTTAATACTATTTGCAGCTATTATAAAGGGTAATGTTTCCCTTATTTCTTTTTCAGCTCTTCTATCTTTAGTGTATAGAAGGGCTACTGATTTCTTTGAGCTAATCTTGTATCTTGCTACATTGCTGAAGGTTTTTATCAGCTGTAGAAGTTCCTTGGAAGAATTTTGTGGGTCACTTATGTATACAATCATATCGTCTGCAAATAGAGATAACTTCACTTCTTCTTTTCCAATTTGTATCCTCTTAATCTCTTTTCGTTCTGTTATTGCTTTAGCTAAAATTTCGAGAACTATATTGAATAGATAAGAGGAGAGAGGACATCCTTGTCTAGTTCCTGATTTTAGTGGGATTGCTTTGAGTTTTTCTCTATTAAGTTTGATACTGACAGTCGGCTTCTTGTAAATCACCTTTATTATATTTAGGTATTCTCCCTGTATTCCTAATCTCTCCAGGACTTAAACATAAAGGAGTGTTTGATTTTGTTAAAGGCTTTTTCAGCATCTAAGGATATGATCATGTGGTTTTGTTCCTTTAGATTGTTTATATGATGGATCATGTTTACGGTTTTTTGTATGTTAAAACAGCCCTGCATTTCTGGGATGAAGCCTACTTGGTCGTGGTGGATGATATTTTTTATACATTGCTGTATTCAGTTTGCTAAAATTTTGTGAGAATTTTTGCATCAATATTCATGAGGGAAATTGGTCTGTAATTCTTCTTCTTTGTTGTGTCTTTGAGTGGCTTAGGTATTAGGGTAATTGTGGCCTCATAAAAGGAATTTGGCAATATTCCTTCAGTTTTTACAGTGTGAAATAGTTTGAGGAGTAGTGGTAGTAATTTTTCTTTGAATGTCTGGTAGAATTTGGCACTGAAACCATCTGGACCAGGGCTTTTACTTTTGGGGAGGCTTTTAATGACAACTTCAATTTCCTTAAGGGTTATAGGCCTGTTTAGGTAATTAATCTGATCTTCATTTAATTTTGGTAGATGGTACCTGTCCAGAAACCTGTCCATTTCTTCGAGGTTTTCCATTTTTGTGGAATACAGATTTTCTAAGTATGATCTGATAATTCTCTGTATTTCCTGGGGGTCTGTTGTTATGTCCCCCTTTTCATTTCTGATTTTGTTGATTTGACACTCTCTCTCTGTTTTTTGATTAGTTTGGCTAAGGGCTTATCTATCTTGTTGACTTTCTCAAAGAATCAACTCTTAAATTCATTGATTATTTGTATTGTTCTTTTTGTTTCAATTGTATTGATTTCAGCTCTAAGTTTGATTATTTCCTGCCATCTACTCCTTCTAGGTGAGTTTGCTTCTAATTGTTCTAAGGCTTTCAGCTGAGCTGTTAGGTCTCTAGTGTGGGATTTCTCTAGGTTTTTCATGTAGGCATCTAGTGCTATGAATTTTCCTCTTAAGACTGCTTTCATTGTGTCCCACAAGTTTGGATACATTGTGGATTCATTTTCATTAAATTCTAGGAAGACTTTGATTTCTTTCTTAATTTCTTCCTTGACACAGAGATGGTTCAGATGAGTGATGTTTAGTTTCCATGAGTTGGTAGGCTTTCTTTGATTTTTGATGTTGTTGAACTCTAACTTTAGGCCCTAGTGGTCTGATATGTTACAAGGGATTATTTCCATTTTTTTGTATCTGCTGATATTTGCTTTATGACCAATTATGTGGTCAATTTTGGAGAAAGTTCCATGAGGAGCTGAGAAATATCTATATTCCTTTGCATTTGGGTGGAAGCTTCTGTAGATATCTATTAAATCCATTTGCATCATAACCTCTTTTAGACTCTTTATTTCTCTGTTGAGGCTCTGTCTGGTTGACCTATCCAGGATTGAAAGTGGGGTATTGAAGTCTCCCACTATTAGGGTGTAAGAATTGATGTGGGATTCGAGCTTTAGCAGTGTTTCTTTTACATAGGTAGGTGCCCTTATATTAGGGGCATAAATATTCATGATTGAAATCTCTTCCTGACCAATTTTTCCTATGATGAATAAGTAATGACCATCTTGGTCCCTTTTAGTTGCTTTTAGCTTAAAGTCTACTTTGTTAGATATTAGGATGGCAACCCCTGCTTGTTTCTTAGGACCATTTTACTGGAAAATTTTTTTCCAACCCTTTACTCTAAGCCTGTGTCTGTCTTTGCGGTTGAGGTGTGTTTCTGGTAGGCAACAGAAGGATGGTTTCTGTTGTTGTATCCATCTTGTTATTGTGTGACGTTTTATAGGAGAGTTGAGTCCATTGATATTAAGGAATATTAGTGACCACTGGTTGATATTTCCTGTCATTTTTGGTGATAACTTGTTTGTATTTCCTTTCTCTGGAGTATTCTTCAGTGGAATTATTGATTGTTTGTGGTTTCATGGGTATATCTGGGGTCCTTAGGCTGGAGTTTTCCCTCTAATACTCTCTGTAGTGCTGGATTGGTAGATATTGTTTCAGTCTGACTTTGTCATGAAATATCTTGTTTACTCCATCTATGGTAATTGATAATTTTGCAGGTATAGTATTCTACTTTGGCAGCCATGCTCTTTTAGCGTCTGTATAACTTCTGACTAAGCCCTTCTAGCTTTCATCGTTTCCATTGAATAGTCAGGCGTTATTCTGATGGGTCTGCCTTTATATGTAAGTTGGTCCTTTTCTTTTGCAGCTCTTAAAATTTTTTCTTTGTTCTGTATGTTTTGTGGCTTGATTATAATGTGGTGTGCTGACTTTTTTTGGAGGTCATATCTATTTGGTGTTCTGTAAGCTTCTTGTATCTTTACAGGCATTTCCTTCTTCAGGTTAGGGAAGTTTTCTTCTATGATTTTATTGAAAACATTACCTGTGTCTTTCAGCTGGTATTCTTCTCCTTCTTCTATTCCTATTATTCTCAAGTTTGGTCTTTTCATGGTGTCCCATATTTCCTGAACATTTTGAGTTATGGCTTTTTTGGTTTTAGTATTTTCTTTGACCGATATATCTATTTGAGCTACTGAGTCTTCCACTTCAGAGATTCTATCTTCCATCTCTTCAACTCTGTTTGTTATGCTTGTATCTGTGGTTCCAGCTTTTTTCTTCAGGTTTTCTATTTCCATCTTTGCTTCATTTTGTGACTTTTTTATTGCTTCTAGTTCAGCTTTTAGTTCCCTGCATGTTTATTTAATTTTTTGGTTTACTTTTTCTTGGTTTTCTTTCATAGATTTGTTCATCTCTTCCAATTTTTTGTTTGTATTTTCTTCTATTTCTTTAAGGCTTTTTTTCATATCTTCTTTGAGAGCTTCAATGATCATCATAAAGGAATTTTTGATGTTGCTTCCTTCTGTTTCCTCTTCATTGCTCAGTTCAGATCTTGTAGTTGTAGGATTGCCACTTCTGGAGTTACCTTGTTGTTATTTATATTATTATGTAAATTTTTGCACTGGCATCTGCCCATGGCTTCAGTGGTTCATGATTAGGTGGCTCCTGGTCAGTTGTGGCACACAGACTTGTGTGTCTCCTGTCACCTCTGAACAAAAGGTCTACTCAACCTCTACCTCTGCTCTGGGCAGGGGACTGAATTTCAAGTCTTTAATCCTTCTCTGTTTGAGCAGTTGGAGGTGGGGTGGCCATGCGTGTTCCCTTGGCAGCAGCTGGGTGACCCTGACAGCCAAAGTTTATCTCTGTCTGCTACAGAGTGTGTGGGGACACCTTCCACAGACAGCACCTGGTCCCGGAACCGGAACCCGACCAGAACACAATTTTTCCTGGCAGGGATTCAGGCGCTAGGGCTTGCTGAACCCACCTCACCTGTGGGTGGAGTCTGAGTCTGTCTTTCAGAGTCCTCAGTCCTTCTCTGTTTGATCAGTTGGAAGCGGGTTGCCGTGCAAATCCCCTCAGCAGCAGCTGGGGGAACCCTGACAGTCAAAGTTTATCTCTGTCTGCTACAGAGTGTGTGGGGACACACTTCACAGACAGCACCTGGTCCCGGAACCCGAACCCGACCAGAACACTATTTTCTCTGGCAGGAATTCCCCCACTCTCTTTTCTATCAAGTTCAGTGTAGCTGGGTTTATGTTGAGGTCTTTGATCCCCTTGGATTTGAGTTTTGTGCAGGGTGATAGGTTTGGATCTATTTGCATTTTTACTACATACTACCACCCAGGTATGCCAACACAATTTGTTGAAGATACTATCTTTTTTTCCATTGAATGTTTTTGGCCTCTTTGTAAAAATTCAGATGTTCATAGGTGTGTGAGTTAATGTCTGAGTCTTCAGTTGGATCCTATTGATCCACAAGTCTGTTTTTATGCCAATACCAGGCTATTTTTATTACTGTAGCTTTATAGTATAGCTTAAAGTCAGGGATGGTGATGCCTCCTCAGTTTCTTTTGTTGAGAAAATTTTTTTTGCAATCCTTCCTTTCCTTTTATCCCAAATGAAATTTAGTATTGTTCTTTCAAGGTCTGTAAAAAAATTGTGTTGGGATTTTGATGGGGATTGCATTGAATCTATAGATTGCTTTTGGTAAGATTGCCATTTTTACTAGGTTGATTCTGCCTATCTGGAAACATATGAGAGATCTTTCCATTTTCTGATATCCTCTTTGATTTCTTTCTTCAGTGATTTAATGTTTTTGTCAAACAGATCTGTTACTTCTTTGGTTATAGTTACACCAAGATATTTAGTGCTATTTGCAGCTATTATAAAGTGTGATGTTTCCCTTATTTCTTTTTCAGCCTGTTTGTCTTTAGTATATAGGAGGGCTACTTATTTTTTTGAATTAATCTTGTATTCTGCTACATTGCTGAAGGCATTTTTCAGCTGTAGAAGTTCCCTGGTAGAATTTTGTGGGCCACTTAGGTATACAATTATATCATCTGTAAATAGAGATAGTTTCACTTCTTCTTTTCCAATTTGTATCCCCTTAATCTTCTTTTGTTCTCTTATTGCTTTGGCTAAAACTTTGAGAACTATATTGAATAGATAAGGGGACAGGGGACAGCCTTGTCTAGTTCCTGAGATTAGTGGAATTGCTTTGAGTTCCTCTGCATTTAGGTTGAGGTTGGCTGTCGGCTTCTTGTAAATCATCTTTATTATACTTAGAAATTTTCTCTGTATTCCTGATCTCTCCAGGACTTTTATCATAAAGGAGTGCTGGATTTTGTCATAGGCTTTTTCAGCATGTAAGGAGATGATCAAGTGTTTTTTTTTTTCCTTCAATTTGTTTATATGATGGATGACATTTATAGTTTTTCATATGTTGACCATCCCTGCGTTTTTGGGATGAAGCCTACTTGATTGTGGTGGATGACTTTTTTTTAATATGTTGTTATAGTTGGTTTGCCAGAATTTTGTTGACTATTTTTGCATCAATGTTCATGAGGGAAATTGGTCTTTAGTTCTCTTTGTTAGTTGCATCTTTTTGAGTGTCTTGGGTATCAGGGTTATTGTGACCTCATAAAAAAGTTTGGCAGCATTCCTTCTGTTTCCACTGTCTGGAACAGTTTGTTGAGTATTGGTATTAGTTCTTCTTTGAATGTTTGGTAGAATTCTGCAGTAAAACCATCTGGTCCTGGGCTTTTTTTTTTATTTGGGAGACTTTTAATGTTAGTTTCAATTTCCTTTGGTGTTATAGGTCTGTTTAGGTCTTTAATCTGTTCTTGATTTAATTTTGATAATTGGTACTTGTCCAGAAAGCTGTGTATTTCTTTTAGGTTTTCCAATTTAGTAGAGTATTGATTTTCAAAGTATGACCTGATAATTCTCTGGATTTCCTGGGTGCCTGTGTTATGTCCCCCTTTTCATTTCTGATTCTGTTAATTTGAATACTCTCTTTCTTTTGGTTAGTTTGGATAAGGGTTTGTCTATCTTGTTGACTTTCTCAAAGAACCAACTTTTTGATTCATTGATTTTTTTGTATTGTTCTCTTTGTTTCTATTGTACTGATTTCAACCCTAAATTTGATTATTTCCTGCCTCTACTCTTTCTAGGTGAGTTTGCTTTTAATTATTCTAAAGTCTTCAGCTGAGTTGTTAGGTCTCTTGTGTGAGATTTCTCTTGGTTTTTCATATAGGCATCTAGTGCTATGAAATTTTTTCTTAAGACTACGTTCATTGTGTTCCATAAGTTTGGGTATGTTGTGAATTCATTTTCATTAAATTCTAGAAAGTCTTTGATTTCTTTCTTAACTTCTTCTCTGACCCAGAGGTGGTTCATTGTAGAGATGTTCAGTTTCTGTGAGTTTGGAGGCTTTCTGTGATTTTTGTTGTTATTGAATTCTAACTTTAGGCTATGGTGGTCTGATATGATACAAGGAGTTATTCCCATTTTTTGTATCTATTGATATTTGCTTTATGACCAAGTATGTGGTCAATTTTAGAGAAAGTTCCATGTAGTACTGAGAAATATGTATATTCCTTTGTGTTTGGGTGGAAGCTTCTGTAGATATCTATTAAGTATATTTGCATCATAATATCTGTTAGACACTTTTTTTTGTTTGTTGAGTTTTTGTCTGGTTGAACTATCCAAGGATGAAGGCGGGGTCTTAAAGTCTCCCACTATTAGTGTTGGCTTCACACGTGAGAAGAGATACACACTACCAAGGCCACACAAGGGCTTATTTAAGAGAATTCCCAGGTGGGTACAGAAACAAAAGCTGGACAGAAGGAGATAAGAAGAGAGAGACCAAAACGTGGGTGTCTCTTTTTAAGAGAAGGTGTGTGTACTGGTTTAGGACGTGCCTCTGTACGAGGTGCATCTCACCAGAGCCATGTTGGCTCAGCTATGTGGAATGACAGGAATACTTACAATTAGAGTGTGACATTTGATGTGGGGTTTAAGCTTTAGTAGTGTTTCTTTTACATATGAAGGTGCCCTTATATTAGAGGCATAAATAGTCAGGATTGAGATCTCATCTTGATTGATTTTTCCTGAGATGAATAAGTAATGTCCATCCTGGTCTTTTTTGATTGATTTTAGTTTGAAGTCTACTTTGTTGGATATTAGGATGGCAACACCTGCTTATTCTGGAGGCCATTTGATTGGAAAATCTTTTCTCAACCCTTTTCTCTGAGCCTGTGTTTGTCTTTGGAGTTAAGCTGTGTTTCTTGTATACAGCAGAAGGTTGGCTTTTGTTTTTATATCCATCATGCTAGGGTTTGTCTTTTTATAGGGGAATTGAGTCCATTGATATTAAGGGATATTAATGACCACTGATTGTTATTTCTTATTGTTTTTGGTGGTAGCTTACATATATTTCCTTTCTTTGGACTTTTCATCTGTGGGATTATCGACTGTTTGTGGTTTCATGGGTATATCTGGGTTCCTTAGGTTGGAGTTTTTCCTCTAGTGTTTTCTGTAGTGCCAGATTTGTGGATGGGTATTTTTTCAATCTATCTTTGTCGTGAAATATCTTGCTTATTCCACCTATGGTTTTTCTGAGTATAGTAGTCTGAGTTGGCAGCCAGCCATATTCTTTTAGCGTTTGTATAACTTCTGACCAGGACCTTCTTGCTTTCATTGTTTCCATTGAATAGTCTGGCATTATTCTGATGGGTCTGCCTTTATAGGTAAGTTGGCCATTTTTCCTTTGCAGCTCTTAATATGTTTTCTTTGTTCTGTATGCTTTGTGGCTTAATTATTATGTGGCAAGTTGACTATTTGGGGGAGTCTAATCTATTTAATGTTCTGTAAGTTTCTTGTATCTTTATAGGCATTTGCTTTTTTAGGTTGGGAAAGTTTTTTCTATGATTTTATAGAATATATTATCTGTGCCTTTGAGCTGCTATTTTTTTCCTTCTTCTATTCCTATTATTCTCAGGTTTGGTCTTTTCATGGTGTCCCAAATTTCCTGAGCATTTTTTGTTATGGCTTTTTGGTTTTGGTGTTTTCTTTGAGTGATTTATCTATTTCCGTTATTGAGTCTTCCACTTCAGAGATTCTCTTTTCCAACTCTTGGATTCTATTCCTTATGCTTGTATCTGTAGTTCCAGATGGTTTCTTCACATTCCCTATTTCCTCCTTTGCCTCATTTTGTGCCTTCAATTTTTAGTTCCTCGAATGATTCTTTCATTTGTTGGATTTCTCTTTCTTGGTTTTCTTTCAAGTATTTGTTCATCTCTTCCAATTTTTTATTTGTATTTTTTTCTATTTCTTTAAGAAACTTTTTTATATCCTCTTTTAAGGCTTCTATAATCTTAATAAAGGTGTTTGTATTGTTGTTTCCTCTTCATTGCTCTATTCAGGTCTTGGTGTTGTAGAGACATCAGCTTCTTCTGGTAGTGCCTTGTTGTTCCTTATATTGTTATATGTATTCTTGCGCTGGCATCTGCCCATTGCTTCCTTGGTTTACTCTTAGTCAGGTCTTGGTGGAATCTTAGTTAGTTGTGGCTACAAGGGATTGTATGTCTCCTGTCTGCTCTGGACCTGGAGTCTGCACGATATCTTACTCTGGACACGTCCTGGGATCACGCTGTCTGAAGACGTTCATCTCTCACTCTGCTGTCCCACTTCACTCTGGACCTGAGCTCTTCATTGTCTGAAGATGTCTGACTCTCAGTCCACTCTGGCTACCATGGGTTCGTGTGGTTCAGAGAGATGTCTATTCCTCTGTGATAATGTAGCTTGCCTTGGAGGCAGGGTCTGGCCATCTATTATTTGTCACCCAGGATTGTTGGGGAAGGTTTCTCTCAGCTTTGATCCAGGGCAGGCCTGCATGAGATCAAATCTGGGACTGTGTCTCTGGACTCTGGGATGAGGTCCTGGGAGGCACAGGGGCTACTACCAGCTCACCTTCCACTCCACTCTGGACCTGGGATCTTCACTGTCTGAAGATGCCTGACTCTTACTCTGCCCTGGACATCATGAAGGTTGCATGTGATGGAAAATTTTCAATGTACTAGTATTTGTCCAAATTTAACTGTATTTTCTTGTTCTTGTTAACAGGGTTTCACAAATTCTTCTGTTAATGCTCTAATGGACCTGAGGAAGTTTTGGATTTATCACTTGTTTTGTAATTCTGTAATTTACAGTGTTATGGTATGTGAAGTGTCTGGGAAATCTTTGCATTGAACTCTTGGTCTCCAGTAGGATGATTAAATCATTGAGAGATGATTGTATTTTGAGGGCTCTGCTCTATCAATGAACTGGTTCATCTTTTAATTTATAATCTGATGGAATGTTTTTGAAAGTGGTAGGCACTAGTATCTGGTTGGAAGAAGCTTGCTCTGAAAGATATCTGTTCATTCTCTTGTCTCTTCCTCCTCATCCCTGCCCTTCTCATTGCTTCCTAGGTAACCCAAGGATGTCACACTGTCACTGTATTTTGCCTCTAGAAGGAATAGATCAACTATGGGTAAAAACTTTCAGAAGTGTGAGCCAAAAGAAACTTTTTCTAAGTAGGTTTTCTTAGATATTTGTCACAGTAATGAAATGTCTACCACAAAGATTTTTTTGTTATTGTTCTAATGTAACACATTGGCCAGTTTTAAGGGGCAAGTGGTTTTTGATTGTCTGGCCTGATTTCAAAGAGAAATAGAGTACTGAAGCCTGTCATATTCTTCCCATAAGCTTCCTGCAATCACTGCCAATGGCAGTCTGTTAACCACGTTGCAGTCTTCACCTCACACAGAGGTCTATGATATTTCTGAGCTGGATTTCAATGGAGACTTTATTTCAGAGAATGGCTGTTGATAACTCTGAGCTTCTGTTTCACTATCGTACACCACAAGCTCTTAGACTCCTACCTTCTATTGGATGTAACATCATCACCACACTCCAGCTATTAGGTCAGATGTCTGCTCCACTTGTGAAGGGCTGTTTCCTAGAATCATTCCTCATGTGAAATAATACATCAGTGTTCCTGGTAGGTATAAAAAGCTATTAGAGATATTTCAGTGTAAAGGAATTTGACATGGTGTAGGTAACACTTCCCTCTATTTAGAAGCCTCTGATTTTCACAGACACATTCTGGCCACCCTTCTCTGACTTCACATTTTAGGAGCATCTTCTATAGGAAACAGCACATATCAGCTACTGCCATTGCAAAGGTCCGTTGTTTCTCATGATGGTATGAGGTTTGCAAGGCAACAATTTCTTTTTCCTTTGTCCTTGCTAAGAGAAAGACAATTTTTTTATCCTTTTTCTTTCTACTATATCACATACAGTCGTACTGACAGAATCCAAAGCATAAGGCTGTTGGTAAGAGAGTCTAGGAACATGGTTAGCACAGTTTCTACTCCCGTGATGGGGAGAAGAGTGCAGGAGGATAGGAACGGTTCTGGAAATCAATGCAAGGCTCATGGCAGATCCAGAATGGGAACAGGGCCCCTGAGAAAGAGAAGAGTGAGTTCTGGGAAGACCAGCTCCCTCAAGCGGTGTGTAGAATCAGAGGATTCAAATGAAGACTCCTTGAAAGAATCCGTATTGAAACAGAACATGATCCACAAATGGAATCATGTGAGGAGAGTTCTGGATGCTTATGAGGAAACTCCAAGAAAACAAGAGTTGTATGATCTCAGTTTCTTCAAAGACAGAATTATTGTTGGTGTGTGTGTGTGTGTGTGTGTGTGTGTGTGTGTGTGTGTGTGTGTGTGTGTGTGTACTTCTTCCTTGTGTAGTGCAGAGGAGTGAGTTTACTTCAGATTTTTTTTTATTATAACTGGCTATTGTTATTAGTTTATATGCCTCCATGGAAAACATGTTTTTACCACATTCAGCTTGTTCTTGTGATTGTATGTTTTACTCATGTGACCTGTCTTAACACTCAGAATATAAATTGTCTGATGCTCTGAATAAAGTTGGCTATTGCTTGCACCAGACTTTAGTCTTCTTCGTTTGTTGGCCACATTCTCCTAGGTTCCACTGCCATTCTAGTAAAGAAGTGGCTACATGTGTGGGGACTGCATGTGCAGTTGCCTGTGAGATAAGAGAGTGAGGACCTTCACAGAAAGAGTGAGTGAGAGTGGGGCAGAAACCAGGGCAGGCTTTGTCTTAAGCTGAGCTTGTAAATCATTTTTTTTTTTAAAGAAAGGAGAAGCACAAGTATTAAAATCACAACTATTAGAGTACAAGATGTTTATGATTGTAATTCTTGGTTTCCAGAAAAAGAGACTTTAGATAAAGACATATGAGACAGAGTCCAAAAGAATATTGAAAAGACATATGCAAAAGGGGAAAAGATTCCTGTTCAATTTTGTGTTGTAGAATATTATTTTTTTTTTCTTTATTTTGTATTTATCAAAAAAAAAGTAAAAAGAATTTAAAATGCAGAAGAGTTAACAATAACTATACAGAGGATAAGAATCATAAGCATGGCTTATCAAGGGTAGAAATACAAATAAGATTGCTACACATATATTTTCTTTGTGTTCAGCTTTCCCTATATATCCTTATTCAAGGTCTCTTCCCCCTCCCAACA
>PVIH01010379.1:0-54930 GCA_004025045.1 Sigmodon hispidus
TTCTTTTTTTTTTTTTTTAAACTTTATTTATTTGCCTTGAACTGGAACTACAGACAGTTGTTAGCTGCCATGTAGGTGCTGGGAATCGAACCCCGGGTCCTCTGGAAGAGCAGACGGTGCTCTTAACCACTGAGCCATCTCTCCAGCCCCCCAGACTTGTTTTTCATGGAACCCCTGACCCATTGTCAAACACATAGAAGGCACAGGAATATTTGATGAGTATGTAACTTATGATATCAAAGAAAGGAGCAGGAAGCTTGGCCCAAACCATAAATTTCTACCCCAGTCCGTCTTCTCCCCTTCTCCCTTAGCATAATCCGGAGGGTTGGGTTTGGTTTGGTTTTATTTTTCCCAACACATGGTTTCTCTATGCAGTCCTAGTCCTGGCTGTCCTGGAACTTGCTCTGTGGACCAGGCTGGTCTCGAACTTAGAGATTCGCCTGCCTCTACCTTCTGAGTACTGGAATTAAAGGTGTGTGCCACCACTGCCTGGATAATAATCTTAAGTTTTACAGTACCACAGTGTTATTGAAAGGGATGAGTTGAGGAACTAAAGAGCTGTTTCAGGGGTTAAGAGCCCTGGCTGCTCTTTCAGAGGACTCATGTTTGATTCCCAGTACCCACATGGTAGGTCATAACAGTCTGTAAAACCAGTCCCAGGGGATACAATGCCCTTTGTCTCCATGCGTACCAGGCACTCACATGGTACATATACATAAATGTAGATAAAGCAGCACACACAGAATTTATTTCCTTAAAAGGGGCTGAAGCTCTGACTTGGAAGAGTGTTGTTCAGAAGCTTGAGAACCCTAGTTTAAGCCCTCATTACCCACATAAAAAGCCATGTTGATAGAGTTTTTTGTCTGGACTGCTGTTCAGCTCTGTCCCACCAGCCACTCCCAATAACCACACAGATACTTATAAATGCTTGGCCAATAGCTTAGTCTTGTTACTTTAAAACAAGCCTAATATTTTTTAAAAGACTTATTTATTATGCATGCAGTGTTCTGCCTGTGTGTATGCCTGCACACTAAAAGAGGGCACCAGTTTTTATTATAGATGGTTATGAGCCACCATGTGATTTCTGGGAATTGAACTCAGGACTTTTAGAAGTGCTCTTAACCTCTGAGACATCTCTTCAGCCCCTACTAACTAGCTCTTACAACTTAAATTAACTCATGTTTTATCTATACTTTACCACATGGGAGTACCTTTTTTCAGCACAGTATGTTTATCTCCTGCTTCCTCTTGCTGGTAACTCCATTTTTCTTCTTCCCAGCATTCTCTATTCCCCCCAAATCCTGTCTAGCTATCAGCCTGTCAGTTCTTTATTAACAGTGAGAGCAACACATCTTCATAGTGTACAGAAAGATTATTCCACATCAAAGCCAAGTGTTCCTGTGCCATAATAGGGGGTCAGGGAGACAGAGACAGGGTGATTGCTCAGACTTACTGGCTGCTAGTTTTTGAATAATGACTATAAGTATGATAATCAAATAAACATTAAACAAAGGTAAATATATAGTGCAAAATGACAACAGTATTTTAATATATCATTATATAAAATATTTAGAAGTATACAAAATATCTGAAACAGAGGTAGGATATATATATGTGTGTATGCGTATATATTATGACTAGCAAATTGTCCACTAATTACCTCCAGTGGCCTCTTCCCAGAGAGACTCTAGACTGTTGTCCAGCCTCCCTGCCCCACTTCCACAAGGATGAACTCATGATTCCCATAACCTACTGTAGATGGCTGTAAATGCCAGGGAAGAAAGTTTGCTCCTCAAATAGCAGAAAGGAAAAGAAGGTGGAGAGATTACATTATTTATGATTGTTTGCTTTGACCTCAACTATGACAGGAGCTTCATTTTGAACTCTCAGCAGGTTACGCATATATGTTGGTTTGGCACACATGACTCCATTTCAAGGCCCTCAACCCATTTTCCTGATGAGTTGACTGGGCCTCGGGAAAGCAAAGAAGCTTACACAAGGTCTCTAGATTCCCACAGGGGCCCCTGGCTTCCAAGGTCAGTGTACCCTCTGGTTTTCCGCTTTAGTTTCTGTGTGTATCGTAAAAACATGTTTGTGTGACTGGTGTTGTGTAACCAAATGAGGTGGCCTCGTTGAGGGCACTGGTGATGCTGAATTCTCTCCTGCTTGCTCTTCTAGTCATTAATCAAAGCTTCAGAACAGCAGAGCTCCCAGCCCTTCCTAGCCAATCATTTTACTTCTAGATGAGAAGTATTCCCACTCATGTATCTTGGTCATCTGATACCCAGCAATATGCCATTGCTTTATTTGTTTATTGTATTTGTTTATATTTATTTTGCACTGCAGACTCATGAGGCTTTATAAGGTATCCTACCTTCCCTTCAATTTTGTGTTGAAACACATTTTTGTTGTGTGTGTAGCTGATGCTGGGTGGTGCCTGTGTTGATGATCTTGTAGGATGAAAATGAGGAAAGGGACCAAGTGGAGTGGTGGGCAAGCTTGTCCTTATGACCTGACTACATTAGGGACTTGGCTCACCTCTCAGCTTCCTGTCTGCCAAAGGAAAGAGTGATAGCAGCTGCCTGGCAGGTTGCCTCATGGCAAACGAGGCATTGTGGGTAGTAATGTGGTAAACAAGGCATTGCGGGTAGTGATGGGTAAACGAGGCATTGTGGGTAATGATGTGGTAAACAAGGCATGGTGGGTAGTGATGTGGTAAATGAGGCATTGTGGGTAGTGATGTGGTAAACGAGGCATTGTGGGTAGTGATGTGGTAAATGAGGCATTGTGATAAATACACTGCGAACTGTATTTGAATCTTAGCTCTGCACACAGCAACAGCTCACACAGCAGTTGCCCCAGGTTTTCACATCTATAAAATGTAGATACAGCTAACCCTACATTGCAACTGTTGTGATGTCAAAGTGAATTAGCTGATGCAGTTAAATGAGTGACGGGTTCATTTAGACACAACCAGTGAAGGGAGACTTGACACCAGAGCCCAAGGTTCTTATCCCAAAGCCCTCACCCACCTCCTGCTATTTCCAGCACTTTCTCACCCTAGAACTCTGGATAGTCTAACATCAATCAATCAAAAAGCAATTCCACTTATAACTCCAGACTCAGGCATGTTACACTTGCGTCTACACAGTGACAGCTGAAGAGAGCTAAAGGCATTCTAATCTAAATACCAGTCATGCTAACTACTCTCAAGGAATTTAAACCTCAAAGCACATGTGAAGTAGAGGACACACAAATGTGCCACACAGAGTTCGTTTGGCAGCTCAGTTGCCAGAGGGAAACATTAATAAGGCACCATTGACAACTCCAGGCCATGGCCGACCAGAGAGGCGTTCTAGTCCTGCTGCTTAGAGTCTGTGTCTTCTTTACAGAAAAGTCTGTGCAGATGCAGCCCAGTTGAGGATGTTAGGATGTGAAGATAATGTCAAATAGACTCAAGACAGGAGATTCGACCCAAAATAGAAGAGAGTGGTGAGGCCACTCACCAAGGGGTGAGCAAGTCATCAGAAACTGTGAGAGCATGTGACAGTCTTCCCCAGAGCAGGATGGCCATGTGATTTATAGCTTGGTTGAGATCAGTGGAACTGATGTCTGGCTTCCTGTGCAAAGAGCAGGAAAGAATAAATTGCTGCTTCCAGCCACCAAATTTGCAGTCATTTGGCATAGAAGTCACCAGAAGTTCATACAGCACAGTGTAAAAGTTGGATCTGTAATAGGTGGAACTTTGTAGGGCCACATGGTTGGTTGTTGGTTTGAGGTGTGACACCCTTTCATAAGATGTATATTGAGATCTCCTTTTCCCCAACTAGAAAAGGCTGCTGAACCCCCTTATGACTGCAGAGGATTAAAGCAGTGGAGATCTCTTCTCACCCCCACAACCTCCTTTGGAATAGCACGGGAAAGTTCTAGAAAGAATAAAGCCAAGCCAAGAATAATGAAGCATACACATCTGACAAGAACCTGGCTCTATAGCTTCATCTGCAGTTACATCTGCTGAGAGTCAGCTGGAGTTTTCACAAGCTATTTCTTTAATAGACTGACTGTCTTTAGAGTGTGATTTTTTTTTCTTTTTTTTTTTTTTAGATTTGGCAAAACTGAACACAAAAAGCAGAGTTCTCGTTCCCCTTTGCCCCTGCCTCAAGGCTTTCCTTATTTTCCCATGTAGGTCATTAGTTTATGTACCCCAGAGGGATTACTGCTGTTGTAAAATTATTGCTTGAACATATGCAAGAATGAACTTTGTGGTAGGCTTCACAGGTTGCAAACATGCAACTATCCATCCTTCTGGCTCACAGCAGGGGCCTTGAGTTTGAATAAGGTGTTGTGCCAACAGAGTCCTGAGATAAACTGTGGCAACCTTGGCCCAACCCTCCTGATGGGATCCTTGCAGGCTGGATATATGTGGGTTCCATAGTACCCTACTCATGATGCTGATTTACCCAAGACCTGTTGGACCACGTGCTGTCTCCCTGGCTTCCTTTTGTGGACCACCCCCTTGCCTTGCCTTGGATGTATGGTGGAGTTTGACCTGTGCAGAGGTGTGGGAATATATATTTAATAAAAACCAGTCTGGAATATCATAGAACAGGTCCATCCACAGTCAAGCCAGGAGGGGCAGAGAGTGGTAACTCATTCCTTTAATCCCAGCATGGGAAAGCTGGGAATGGTGACCTATGCCTTTAATCCCATAACTCCAGAGACAGAGATCTTTCTGTGTTTCTGTGAGTTCAAAGCCTAACTACTGAACAGTAGTAGCTCACACCTTTAATCTTAACTCAAAATATGATGCAGAGTTGAACCCAGAAGTATAACAACTGGACAAGGAAGGTATTTAAGGCAGGCATAGGAAGATAGAGATTTATTCTGTAGAAGTGATATGAGTGAGGCGGAGGAAGCCGGAAGATAGCCTTTACCTTAAGAAGTTGGCTAAGTGAGATTTGACTGTGGTCTGTTTCCTCTCTCTGATATTCCAGCTTTTCCCAGTATCTGGCTCTATGAATTTTTAATATAATAACAACTAGAATTCATACTACAGAGTCCTTACCCACCATCACCTTGCAGAGGAATACCATCTATGTGGCTGGCTGATCATGTCTCTTGCTCGTGGCAAACTGGATTTTCCTGGATTATTTTGATTGAAGATTATTATCTTAGTACTCAATTTTGAGTGTTTTAATTTTTTTAAATAGCCATACACTTGGTTTTCTTTTTTCTTAAACCTAAATTTTGACCATACATCCTCTACTCTTTCTCATCACTACAGTCCTCTGGGCTAGAGTCCTGCTCTCCTCCCATGAACATGGTCCTCCAGGTCGCCATCACAAGGTGAGAGCTGAGACCCCCTTCATTATCAACAAGCTTTAATGGAGCCTCAGGAAACCACAGGACTTTCCCAGCACTCCCCAGGAACCTCTCCCTCCCAGGCATCACTCCTGTGAGTTCCCTCCTGAAGTGTCTGTGGCGGCAGTGAGCCCGAATCAGACTCCACAGTTAGCAGCAAAGACCATCGAGTTCATCACTTTGTGGAGGAGGTGGCCTTAAGAAAACTTCCCAAGATAGTAGTTCTCCCATCTCCGCACTTTGCTGGTCAGGGCCTTCCACTTGCTCAGGCTGACCTTTTCAATCCCTTTGCTAATTAAGTCGCTGAAAAGTATGTACTGATAAGCGTAGACACTGTCCACAGACTGCAGACAGAACTCTTTCCTGCTGTTGATGATAAACCATTTCATGGAAGACCAGGCTGAGTCTAAGGGATTCAGGTAGTTATAGGGGGAGGGCAGAGAGACTAGTTCATGGCCATAGGACTTGGCCACTCCTGGGGAACACACGATGCTTGTTAAATGAATGCTTGTTGGGACACAGGGCTGGGGCTCTCCCCCCTTGTCTGTCTTGGGTTTCATCTCGTCTTGCTGCCTTTGCCCTTTGACCACGATGGCGCACTTCCCATAGGCCTTCTTTACAACATCACAGAACTCAAAGAAGAGACTGTCTTCCTGTTTGATGTACAGATCGTCTCTTAAGAACATCCGGTATTTCCAAGGCACCCACCCTTGACTGCCTCCAGCATGCAGAATGCACCAGGTGGGGGTGTGCATGTAATAGCCATCACTAAAATCTTCCCCAGTGACAAGAGTTTCTGGGATCTCGGTTTCCCCAAAATACACTGTCTTATATCCATCATACTGCAGTGTCCTCAGCGTGGTCAGGTACTGGAGGCACTGTTTCCTCCTGACGCTCTCAAACTGAGTTCTGATAACGATGTTCTTCAGAAGAAGGTTTGTTAAGCGAGCCATGGGGGCTCCCCAAGTGGCTTACATCTCCGCATCTGGGGAGTTCTGGAAGGAGTAGGTTGATGACCTCATAAAGGGCTTTCTCACAGCTGTGCCAATGTCGTAGCTACACTCAGATACAAAACATCAGGAGCCACGTGTTCAGAATGCTAACCATGGGAAACACTGCCTAGCATCACTCTTGAATAGATCTGTTTGCGGTGGTCAAGTTTCTGGCTCCTTTCTGTTTGGATCTTGAGATAGATATTATATTCATCCATCCATTTCAAAGATATTTACTGGTTGTACCCTGTGCCAAGGGAGGCCTGAAGTCTGAGTGTTGTGTGCCTGTGTACATGTGGAAATTGTGCCGCCTGCCTGCCTACTCTTACAGTTGTTTTTCCAGGTGGCAGAGAGTAAATAAAGCAAGCTGGGTGCCTGTCCCTCTTAGGGGCTGCCAGTACTTGAGCTGATTCAGCACATTATCTGGAAAGCATTTGATTCATTATAGCTTTTTGAGACAAGGTCTCACTATGTAACCCTAAGTGGCCCAGTTGGGCCCAGGCTGGCAGATTACTTTTAGCAATCCTCCTGCCTCAGCTGCTTAATTCTGGGTTTACAGATGCTCAGCAGCACTCTAGTTTTAGCCCTGGAGAAAATGAGTTTGCTTCCCTTTCCCTCTGCCTTTTTATTTTAATTTCCTTTGTATTTTCTTATCCTTCAGTCAAAGCCAAAGGTGGTTCATACATGTGCTGAGTAGGTCTTCCGAATGGCAGCTTGGGCAGAATGACTTGTCTGGTCATTCGCTTCTCTGTTGAATGACAGAATCTCCTCTTCTCTGACCCCTATCCACCAGGGTATTCTTGGGACTGAGGCAAACCCCCCGACTATCACCATTGTCAAGTTTGCATGAAGTGTGTGGTTACCAGACAGCCCCCTCTAGAGACCACAGGCAGCAACTTCAGATTTGTTATTATATTGTGGCCATTCTCCCTGGAGACAACACTTTTCAGATGAAATTTGACAGGCACAGATCCAACTGGGTGAGCAGAGTGCTCTGAAGTGGGGATGTTGATCCCATCGCCCCCTGTTCTGAAACTCCTCTTGTCCTGTCTGTCCCCGGCCTGGAGGGACCCACAGTGGCAGGGCAGCCTCTGTTCAGTGTGATGATGTCAGTTTTGACACTGTCTTCTGTTTCTCTTACTAGAAGTTATAGACATAAGAGAACCTTGTTAAAGGAGGGGGGACTATGCATGATGTGTTTTATGTTTGTGTAGGTATGCACATTTGATGGTATTTTCACATGGAAATTACAGGAGAATGAACACTAAGCACAATGATTCCTTAGAGGAAGGAGAGAAGGGAGTGGGAAACAGGGTATCCATAGCTCACGGCATACACCCTGCCTCTAGATCTGTTCAGTTTTAGCAATTATGTAAAATGATATTCACATTGCAATTTAAACAACAAAACAAAAAGCTAGCACAAAATACTATCTAAATAATACTAATGACACCAATTGATAAACTAAGCTGTTTTGGTTTAGTTTTTACCATGCCAGTAACAAAATCTCACAAACCAAATGGCGTGGTCGGCACAAAAACGGGCATGTAGGGTGGTGCAGCAGAAGTGGGGACTGAGAAGTGAGCCACACCACCACAACCATCTCATTTTCAACAAAAGTACCCAAGACATATTGGTAAAAAGATAGTCTCTTCAACCAATAGTGCTGGGAAACTGGATATCCACATGCAGAAGAATGAGGTGGCCCTGTCTCTTGCCTATACA
Source organism: Sigmodon hispidus (assembly GCA_004025045.1). NCBI lineage: Eukaryota > Metazoa > Chordata > Mammalia > Rodentia > Cricetidae > Sigmodon > Sigmodon hispidus. Next base: position 8,079 of record PVIH01010379.1, read on the forward strand.
AAGGTCAGTTGTAAGACTTAAGACCCTGATGGAAGGACCTGAAGTCTTGAAATGAGAAAAGGTAAACAATTGAAATCACAGATTCAGGTAATGACTTCCCTCGCTCAGGAAGTTATTCCAGGAATTTACAAATGAGATTGCATGAAATGAGAAAGTTCTTGCAGAGCAAAGAGCATAGGAGAAAATCTACACTGAATATTAACATCTAGAATATATTAAAGACTCAAGAAATTACCCACCAAAAGATTATCAGAGTAATAACTTGAACAGACAGCTCTCCAAAGAAAGATTACAAATGTCTACTAAATTGTGAAAAGTGTTCAGCGTTCTTAGCCATCAGGGAAATGCAAATCAAAACTGTACTGACAGTCTAGCTCATTGTGGTCAAGGTGGCTACCATAATAAACAAGGAAACATACAGAAGGAAAGGAATCCTACTGAACTGCGAACACTTGTGTAAATAGGCACAGCCATTGAGGAAGGTCTGAGGGTTTATCAAGCAATACTAATAGTTTAAACAAAAGCCACCATGCTACCCTGCTCTTAGGTCGATACGTTTTCAACCTGGGTTTGATCTCTGAGATCCACATGGCAGAAGGAAGGAGCACACTCCTGCACACAGACCTCCAGGTGCTTGTTTTGGCACCGACATACCCGACCCCATAAATAAACAAGGAATCAAATGTGACTCAGAAAGATGCCTGCAGACTCATATTTATTACAGCTCTCCACAGGAGCCAAACTGTGGAGTGGGCTTAGATGCCCATAAGTGGATAAGTAGATAGAGAAAACATCACACACACACACACACACACACACACACACACACACACACACACACACACACACACACACACACGAGTCCCCCACCCCCAGGCAATGGAATGTTATTCACCCTTTAAGGGGAATAAAATTGGGCCAATCAGATGGCTCAAGGGGTGGGGCTTGAATGAGAATTCCCCTTGGAGTCTTGGGCATTTGAACACTTGGTTAGGGGGAGGGGGTTGGATGGCACAGCCTTGCTGGAGGAACCACATTAGTGGGGTGAGCGCTGAAGTGAGAAGTCTCAGGCTGTTGCGGGTTTGCTCTCTGTTTCTTGCTTGCATTGGAGATGTGTGACTTCTGTTTCTACCGCCCAGCGCCACCGTGCCTCCCCACAGTGACGAACTCTTACCCTCCCGGACAGTGAACCAGAACTAACCCTTCCTTCCATAAGGATCTTGGTCAGAGTGTTCTATCTGAGCTGCAGGAAAGCAACCGAGGCAGATGGTAAAGGGGGCTGTTGTCAAGGCTGGGACCCACACAGAGAGTGGGGGCACTGATTCCTGTCACATGCACAGCTTGGCACCCACACCACCCACCCGCCAAGGTAAATAAATGCATAGATAAATAAATAATTTTTTCTTTCTTTCTTCCTTTCTTTTTTTCTTTCTTTTGTTTTTGTTTGTTTTCAAGTCAGGGTTTCTGTGTGGAATTGTCCTGACTTTCCTGGAACTCGCTGTGTAGACCAGGCCCTGAATTCACTGAGATTTGAAATATTTTTAAGGGGCATGAAAATAAGGTTTGCAGGAAATAGAAGGAGTCATGTCAACTGAGCTAGGACAGACTGGGGGAGACAGGTGTCCCTTCCCTGGTGTAAGTAGAGAAAAAACAAAAAGACAAAGTAGTGTTCGGGAGTAAGAAGTTCACGTGGGAGGGAGGCTGGAAATGTGAACAGCACTAGACAGGTAAACATGGAGGACCTAACAGACAGTATGACAGTGTTGTAAGGTGCCCATTGTTATGCTTAATGTTATGTTATGTTAAGTGAATACAGAGGAGAAGTTGATCAGCGTTGAGATGAAATGTCCTTCCTGTAACAAATTTGGAGAACCATTCCTTCCTTTTCTATTTCCTTTATCTGTTAGTAAATCATAAAAGGACCACAGTGTGCACCCTCAAGGCTGGCATCAGCGAGGAGGAAGAGTCTATGAGTCCTGGCAGAGGGACAGGTCTCAGGGCCCAGGGTGAGGGAGACTGGAGGGACCCTAGCTTCCCAGGAGGAATGGGACAGGTCCTGCCATGAGGACCCAGGATGGTGCCTGTGAAGAGGGGTTCCTGTTTCAGCAGAGACAAAGCTTCAGGAGATGTGGCCTCTCCCTTGGGGCTGAGCACTTCCAAAGACCTGTGACTTACTGCACTGCAGACACTCCTGCAGTTTTGTGAGTCCTTGTGAAGCCCAATTTTAGGGAGAAACATCTCCTTCCTCAGATGTCAGGGTTATCTATTCCTTGTCTTGCAAGCACCAGAGAGGCCTTGTTCCCCGAGACCTCTCATTTCCAATTCTTGGTCATTTCCCAGTCCCTGAGCCCACACTAACCTTGGGTTTCACTCCTGCTTTTCTAAGATGTACTCAAGTTGAGGATCAGCTCTCTTCCCATTGCAGAATCTGTCACGTAACTCCACACCAAGTCTCAACCACGAATAGTGTCTAATGTTAAAAACTGTCATTAAATAACCATACTCTGCTGCTTCCCCAGACTCCAGAGATTGTGATGCTGATGCTTCTGTGGGGGCTGCAGACTCTGTCCAGGGGATGGCCTGGGGAAAGAGACTCAGTGGTGACTGCAAGTCAGTGACAGTCATTGGGGGACGGGGGAGGGCTGGCCAGTGGCTGCCTGTGTAGATGAATATTTAAAATCAAGCCACAGCCTAGTGTGAACTCACTAGGCCTCTCTAAGCTTCTGCCTTCTGCTCACATCCTGGCTGCCAAGTGGTCTGTCCCTGGAAGGAAAGGACCCCCTGCTGGCTCAGGTCTCCCCAGAGCTGGAGGGCAGATAGGAAATGTTCCACAAAGGCCTGTGTGTTATAGTTTAGTCTCCCCCGGGGATCCTGGAAGTGAAGGCGTTTTCAGGAGGTGGGCTGTCAGGAGAGGGAGTCAGGTGCTGGGGATGGAGAAACTCGGTCCCTGTGCTGGCTCTCTGTCCCTGTCCTTCTGGTTCTGTGTATCTGCCCCTCCCTCTTCTTTCCCTTTCTCCCTCCCTCCTTCCCTCCCTCTCTCCCTGTTTTGAGCAGTTCCCTGGCCAGTTTCCTGCCTCAGTGTACTGCTGTTAATTCCCCTGTTAAGTGTGCAGGTCCACATCTATATGGATGGCAGAAGGAAGGCCAGGCCACACGGCTGGAACACTGCCCACAGAAAGGCTTGAGGTCATTGCTATTTAATATCACTATGTTTTACTCTTTACCAATTCAACTGGCAAGTTATCATCTCATCGTGCATGCATCTGATTAAAAAGTGAGATTAGGGGGCTGGAGAGATGGCTCATCGGTTAAGAGCACCGTCTGCTCTTCCAGAGGACCCGGGTTCGATTCCCAGCACCCACATGGCAGCTAACAACTGTCTGTAGTTCCAGTTCCAGGCAAACACCAAGGCAAATAAATAAATAAATAAATAAATAAATAAATAAAGTTAGTTTAAAAAAAAAAGAGAGATTAGGAACTTGATATAAAATACACTAATTCAGGTGCCTGTGGGGCATGTTAGAGAAAGAATAGAGCCGTGGGGTTGAGATAAACCAGCCTAGGGAGGACTAGTGGGAGGACTCCTGGGTGGAGTTGGCTGAGTGTCACTCAGAGTTCAGAGTTCTTAGACTACAAAAGATTCCAAACCACCTCTAAGCCCCAGGCAGCTGTCGCTGTAGACAGACATGCAATGTGTCCAGCCTGTTACTGCATAGCCCCCCTGGAAGCCACTATGCTTACTGATTTAAATGAACTCACACTGGGCTGTGGGCTGTTGGGGCTCTCTGGGCAGCACAGCAGGGTGGTGAGGTCACCCTCAGGGACTCCAAGCCTTTGTGGTCCACTGCCCAGGCACTGGAGTCTGCTGGGCTGAACCTCTGAACCAGCCCCAGCTTATCCAGCCCGGCAGCCACAACCCCTACAAGGCACCTTCAGGGGACAGTTGGCCAAGAACCTTACAGGTTTCCTAATCCAGGAGCCTCTTCTGATCACAGGCTGGAGGGCATCTGCCCTCACCTGTCTCCCTTGAGGGCTTCCTTGATGGCATTATCTAATTCCTTTCGATTCTGGCTTTTGACAAGAAAGAAGGTCCTGAGGACCAACCAAATTTGTAACTCAGTAGACAGCCCTGCCTCTGTATGTGTGTGTGTGTGTGTGTGTGTGTGTGTGTGTGTGTGTGTGTGTGTATGTCTGTGTCTGTGTGTGTCTGTGTGTGTGTCTATGTGTGTGTGTGTCTGTGTGAGTCTCTGTATATGTCTGTATCTGTGTGTCTGCTGGACCTTTCCAGTCTCCCCAAATGTGCTCCTGGGGTGATGCTTCCAAAGAGAAGTGGCCCTGCCATGTGAGATCACTATTCAGGACCAGCAGCTAGTGACTGGGAAACATGTTTTTGAGCACGTTAGTATTGGGAGTGGCTCTGCCCTCTACTTACTTTCTGTTAATCAGTCCCTGTGACCCATGTTATTGAAATAAACACCATCACTCTATTTACAAAGCAAACAGAGGCCAAGCGCCTTCCCCTTTCTCTGCTCAACTGAGAGAAGACTCCTCAGTTGCATCTTTTTCTACAGATGACATTTTAAAAAAGAAATACTTTAAAGAAAGCCTAAGTTTAAAAAGTGTACTCTTTCCAGACTAAGGGTCGTTGACCAGGACAAAGAGAATCTTCACATCTTCAGGTCCTTTCCCTGATGTCATACGGAGAATGGGGGAGCTGGACCTGGTGAGTTCAGGCTCAGCCACCCAATTGCCCTTCCTCTTTCTTATGAGCCAATAAGGGCATGGGAATGTGCATGTGTGTAGGGATGTGTGTGTGTATGATATATAGATGTATATATGTGTGAACGCACACTTATGAGGATGTATTTAAGTATGTGAGTATGTCTGTGGGTGTTGAGCACATAACACACATAACTGGAGGAAGTGGGTCCCGGGAGGTGTGCCTCCGAAGGTTTTGCCTGGTGCCCAGTCTCCTCCTCCTGCACCCTACCTTCTATGAGGGGAAGATGCACCCTCATAGGCTGCAGCAATTGTGGGGGTCAGGGCTGGGTTGGGATCACAGGCTCCCACCGTGATGATCTATCCAAGGGCCTCTAAGTGACTCTGGCTGAACCCTCTGTGCCTAGGATTCCAGATTAGTATCTTCTCCTTGAAGTTATTCTCTCCAGGTATTTGGGTCACAGCTGTGCAGAACTAAGCAAGATGGTCTATGTTCTCCAAGTCCTTGTAAACTTTGGGGTTCTTTCTTGGACCCCTGGGGACTTGGGTTCTGGGAGGGGCCAACCTTTGTCCTACCTTTCTGGGGGCAAATCAGCTTCACCCTTGACAGAAATCTGTTATGTGAGTTTCTGGCCCAGCCTAACCCCAAGGTTTGGACCTGCCACTTTGCCCTGCCCCCACCAATGGCTCAGATGCTTATGTTAGTTACATGCTGTTTTTGGCCTATGGCTCAGGCATATTGCTAGCTAGCTCTTGCATCTTAACTCAACCATTTCCATTAATCTGTCCTGCCACATGGCCCATGGCTTACCTATTACTTCACATCTTGCTTCTTGGATAGCTGGATTACATCTCTCTTGACTCCGCCCTCCTTCCCCTTTATCTATGTTTCCCACCTCCTTCTAAAATGCCTGCCATAGGCTCAAACAGTCCCTTTATTAATGAATGATATTCATAGCATACAGAAAGATAACCCACATTACTTCCTTTCTTCTGTCTAATCAAAAAGGAAGGTTTCAGTTTCAACATAGCAAAAGTTCATATAACAAAACAGCTATCAAACAAGAATTATAGTTACAATATCTAGTCTATTTGTACTTAACAAAATTAAAGAAAACACTCTACCATCTACCTTATCCTTGTGAGTCTGAAGTTTCATATCTAATTTACCTTTTATGATAACTAAGGAAAACTACACTTATAATTATCTAATCTTCAACTACATCAAAGACCACAGAAGGATATAATATTACCCGAGTAAGCATGAAGGGAAAGAAACTTCCAAATGTCATCTCTAGAAATGACAGAGATGACATCTGGCTGCCTGGACAGTCACTCAAAGTCCCTTTGTAACAGTGGGACATTCATCTTCAGCCTATAGGTCTAGAGTCTCTGGCATACCTTTTAGTGAAGCAGGAAATTTGAAGGACTGCTCTGCCCATTCTGGCATAGTTCATCAGTCACGTCTCCCTGTGTCCTGCAGAATGTCTGGAAGTTTTCTCTCTGAAGCAGGAACCTGAAGGACCATCTCAGCTTGTTCTGCCAAAGTTCTGTGTTGTAGAACATTTCTGGACTCATTTGGGCCAGAGGTTTGGACCTTGCCTGTGGAGGCTTTTCCCCCCAAAGAAATGAATCAGTCGCTTATATTAATTTCATACTGTTTGGCCTATGTTTCTGGCACATTACTAGTTAGCTCTTTCATCTTAATTCAACCTATTTCTAGTATTCCATCTGCCACGTGTCCTGGCCCATGGCTCACCTAGATTCCTTACATGATTCTTCCTTAAGTGGTCAGATGGAACTGACTGATTCTGTCTTCCTTCTACCTGTCTCTGCTCTGATCCTCCACCACTTCTACAGTGCTCCACATAGGCCAAACCAGTTACTTTATTTACAGCATATAGAGAACATTTCCACCACAGTTCTGAGGTCATTTGTCTATGGGTCCTGCATGTCTAGTTTATACAGCATACTGTCAGGCAGTTGAAGCAAGAACAGTTCCTTGTCCAATGGCTAACCTTTGCCACAAAAAAGTAAATTCCATCTGGAGTTTCTTTGATGCCCATCATCCTCTTGAAGTAGATTCATTCTGCCAGGAGCACACCTGTCTCACTGTCCAGAAAAGTCTAAGTTCTTAAAATATTTTAAATTCCATATTTTGTAGGTCTTTGAAGTGTTTGAAGATTATGTATCTGATTGAAATATTTCTTTGTGTACCTAAAAAACCTAACTAATATGACTATAGGTTTGGTTATTATAGATGACTATTAATCTGCATTTCTTGACTATACATTACAATTTTAAATGAGTTACATAAACATAATACCTTAAACAAGAGTAGAAATATATAAACAATATAACAAAATTAATCTTAATTTTGTATCAGTAAATCAAAATCCATACCAATTTAAAATATTTTGAGATTAATAGCTGTTTTGTAGATTAAAGAAAATTCAATAATCTATCTTTTTAAATCACTCCTATATCGTATCCCCCTTTTTTCATTAGAAAGAGATTGACTATGATTATTAACCACTTATAATGATAACAAACATTTATAAACAATATTATGGGAATTTGAAAGTAGCTTTCCATTATTACTTCCTGCTGTTTGAGGGTACTGGCAATCTTATGGGGGTCCTGAGCCTGGCTCATCTTAGTTGGCATCCTTGAAGCTGATGTGTCCATCTCTTCCTATCAGAGGTTTTTTTCAGAGTGGTTCTTCCTTGATCAAACCATATTAGCCTGGAAGCAATCCACAGGTTCTCATTTTCTGTGAAACAGAAGCAGAACCTCTTTTCCAATGCAACATATTCTTAGACCCAAATTTCAAAGTCGAGATACCTTTAAAATATATATGTTTGTTTAACTAAGCAGGCTTTACAATCAAATGTCTCTGCAGTTAGCTCCATTGCACAATGACCTACCTTCCTTCCTGTTTGTTCCTGCGTTCTTGTGGAGAGGATTGTACTATCAGGGCATGGGACAGTTTTACCCTCCAAGAATTGCCTTAAGATTCAATTTGTATCAATGAGTGTTTATATAACCCCTTAATAAATACTTATATGATCAATTGCAAGTGAATAATTCTGCAGTAGAAATCTTGTCTGGCCCTAGTGAGAGGCATAATGTGGGATCAAGCTGGAGCTTCTGCTTTTGGGTATTTTTTGTTTGATTGTTTTGGTTTTGGTTTTGCTAATTAAGCTTTCCAGTGTACTCCACGTGATATGTATTTGTAAGTAGGAGCTGTGGGACAAAGGACCCACATGGGTTGGAGAGAAGGTGGCTCTTTGTCACCTCTTTACTGATGAGACTGGTCCATGCTTGAGCAAACCAGTGGGCATTTGTGTGGAAGGTGATGGTGGTGTATTACAAGCCAGGAGTTATACAGCTGTGTCTCAAATGGCACTCTCCTCACAAATGACAGTGACAGTGTTAATGTTCTCCAGAGAGCTCCAGGCTCTGCTGGGTGCAAATGGAATGGCAGGCTGGACAAACAGCCATTGCTGACTGCTTTCACTGTGTTGAATTTTCAGGAGTGTCTACTTACAGTATAACTACAGATATATGTCCCTTTCTCTGACCTGTCTTATGGTACATCAATCAGTTTCCTCAATTCTGTGGTAATTTGTTATCTGACATCATACATACTTTCCTGTCAAGGTCCATATCCTGTACAAGAATCTCTATGTCCCACATTGATGTCACCCTGCCAGACCAGGGAGAGTCTGGCTGACAGGAACATCCATATGCTATGTAGTACACAGAACTAAGAGTGGTTGTTTATGAATGTGAGCTGCTCTGGCTCTTTGCTCTGTAGGTATTTATCCAGTGTTAGGGCCCTGTGATCTCTTGGGGAGAACCCCTGTGATATTCCCATCACACCCCAACTGCTGGCCAGGATTACATGCCTCCTCACTGCTCCTCTGAGAATTTGTGTGTGTGTACAAATACACCACAGATGTACATTATATATATGTGTGTGTACAAATACCACAGATATGTATTTATATGTATACACACACACATATATATATAGAGAGAGACTTATCTGTGTAGCAATGGGTTGAATTATATGTCTGTGTTTGTACACAGGAGAATAGAGCAAAGGTTCTGGGGAGCGTGCAGAAGTCTAAAGGAAGGAGCAAGAGAAGGGGACAGAATGTGGGACATGAAGGCAGAAAGGGCTTTGAGAAAATGAAGGGACCAGAAGGGAAGAGCAGAGGCCAAGGGAGCATCTACAAGAGCATAGTATAATGATGATGGACATGAAATAATTACGTTCATTGAGTGCTAACTAAAACTTAATTCAAAAAGTAAAAAGGGGACTTACCAAATTCTGAAAAACACCCAGTACTATAACCATCATCAACACCATCATTGCCGTCACTGCTACCACCAACCAGCAGCGTTCTCTGTACCCATCAGTCACCACCATCACCACCACCACAACACGCCTCTATGTGTGTACTTGGCATCTCAAAATCCAATCACATGCAGGACCTCCCTAGAGCTTATCTATGTGCCTGGCAGCCCTGGCACCATTCTCCTCACATGACCTGTAAACTGCATTTCAGAGAAGCACCGTAGAAGGTTCTCAGACATCCAATCAGAGCTAACCATGCCCAGACCAGAGCCCGGAGCTCCAGAGTCCAAAATAAATGCTTTGTTCGGTGCACCGGACTCTTCCAGAAAATTGAAGAATCCTTAGCGTGTGCTGAGAACAACTTGAGTCCTAAATTCAATAGAGCAAATCAAAGTCACTTTGGGTGACAGTGCCAACTCTCACATGTTCCAGGTGACCAAATGCCACACAAAAATGTAGATGATTCCTAGAAGTTGAATGTTAATCCCTAGCACTTGACTCCATGTTCAGCCTTCATCTATAACAAGAAGCCATTCCTTTGCTCTCGGGAGTATCCTGAATCCCACTGAGAACCCTGAGTGCCCCTCCAACTATGGCTTATATTGTCCCTTCTTACCGTGCCAGAAAACCCAAGGCATATGCTGGTGATGACTGTCCCCTCAGGTGTGTCCATGACCAGACATTCTTACCCTGCTCTAATCCAGGGCTCAGTTTCCTTCTCAAGATCCCAGGCAGGCCCTAAACTGGTCCACCTGCAAAACAGCTAAGGCCTCCCAATGATGGTCTGTTGGCCTGAACTTTCAAGGGGCCACCTGGGTTTCATGTGAAGCTGGCCTTCTTCACCCTTCGGTTCCAGGCCATCTTGATGAGGCTGAAGGACAGCCATATTGCTGATGATCAGTGAGCACTCAGCCACCTTGCTCTGAAACCCTTTTCTTTGGAGTTCAGAAGTTAAATTTGAATAATAAATGTCCTCCAAGGACCTCTCATTTTTCTTGAGGATGCTGCTGGCCAGCTGGAAGATGAAGATCACACCATAAATGCCGATGATGGCGAGGATGTACCAGGCGGCACTGGTGGCATCTGGCAGCCTCAGGGTCCTGGTGGACTCGGTGCTATTTTTTCCCTCCACAGGGCCATGCAGGAGGGGGCTGGACTGGGTCTGGCTGAAGATTTCCTGGGGTTTGCATCTGGTCACTGGGAAACAGAAAGTTCCAGATGAGACAAAGTGTCCTGGGCTAAGAGTATAGGCCCACATCCAGAACCATGGAGGGGTGAGTGCCTGGGACAGCTTCTGGAGGCTTTCTGTCTACAATGGGTGAGAACCTACCAACATATATGCCACTCTATTTTCAAAAATCAACAGTTCAAACCACAAGTTTTTGAATAAAATAACATCAAATTTAACCACATTTAGAATGGTTTAAATGTGTTTTCATGCCACAAAACCAAAATACAGGAGCCCTAAGAAGATGGCTCAGTGGGTAAGAACGTATGTTTCTCTTGCAGAGGATGTGACTTGAGTTCCCAGCGCTCATGTCAGATGACTTACAACTGCCTGAATTCAAGCTATAGGGATCTCATACCCTCTTATGGTCTCCATACCTTCACACATATGCATAGAGACTTATGCATCAGCACATAATCAAAAAATAAAAGCTTTTTAAAAATACAAATAGCAAACTGTAGAAACATTGTGTTTATACTGCTGGTTTTCTCAACATCCTAAAAAAATCCTAAAAGTCGTTTTATATATATAAAAAAAATGTCAACAGGAAGAAAGTGAATTAAAGACAAAAGACATTTTCTCATCTACTGCTTCGCTCACCTGTGCTGTTTCTGAACTCACTGTGTGGATGGGGGAGCAATGAGGCCATTACCAAGTGTAAATCTGTCCATCAATATAGACTGACATTCAAGATGCACTTACCTTTGACCCCGCCCCTTGTCCTGACTCTAGCACAGGTCTGAACTGCAGAATCAGGCCCCTGAGCCTGTCCTCAATACCTAAGGGCCTTTCTCCCTTTGTTATTCCCTAAACAGTACAATGTGACAGCTGTTACACAGGATTTACAATTGGTTGCACCAGAAGTAATGTAAAGATGATGAAACACAGAGGAGAATATGCACAGGGAATTTTCAGTAGTATCTTACATAAATGACTTAAGTGTCATAGATTCTCTTATCTGTGGGAACCCTGGAGCCAATCCTCAGAGGAACTCCTGCATAACTCAGGTGAGTCATTGTGGCCACCGAGTAGGGCGAAATACATGTGGAGGAGCCATGCAGAGGAGCCATGTAAAGGATTTTAGATCTAAATGTTAATCAGTGAAAAATAAGCTAAAACAGACGTAGTGTGAAACCTGTGGGTGCATCGATTAGCCCTCAGCTCATGAGTGTGGATTTAACCACAGTCTCTCCCTGCAGCAAATACCTGAGGGAAATGCAAAGGAGAGGCCCTTTGGTCTCAGAGCTGTCACCCCATGGTCACCTAGTCCCACTGCTTCTGGCTGTGACAGAGCAACAAACCATGGAGGGAGTGTGTGGTGGAGGAAGAGGTCTCCATATGCTAGCCAGGAAATAGACAGGGTTGCTGGATTCCCAGAGTCCCCTTTAAAGTCACTTCTCCAATGACATAATGTCCTTCCGCTAGGTTCCTCCCGCTCCCAGCAGCACTGATGACCACCTCTCCAAGCCACGGCAAAGTGATACGACTGTGGGAGAATATACGAGAAGTGAGTTCCGTTGGCTGCCCCCGGAGGAGTGAACTGGGGTAGAGGATGGACCTTCCACACTGCACCGTTTTGCATACTGTGTTATGCAACGTGTACTTATTTTCAAAAAGGAGAGAGTACAAAGTAAAAGTACAGGCTTTTCTGGTCTCCCTGGCTCTGGGTGAAAACATAGTGTGCTCTTGTCTGAAGAGAAGATAAGATCTTAGCTTCTGTTTAACTCAAAACCGTTCTCTGCCGAGGGAACCAGAGAAGTCACATTCCCCGAGGGACTTTCGGCTCCACTGCAGTCTGCAGGGTCCACCACACGGCTCCCATATCACCACTGGACAGTCATTTGCTGCTCTCTCACTGTTTTCTAAAGCAAGATACCAGAGACTTGTTTTGGCTTTAAATCAGAGTTCCTTGGAAGAATGAATGGGTAATCTTACTCATTTTACATAAAGGACTGTTCAGATGTGAATCTCCAAGCCACACTTGTCAACACCCAGGACCAGTAAGATTAAAATCCCATAGCTTTAGCTCTCTGAAGCATTTCTACACCACTGGTAGAATAGTTTGAGACCTTGAGAGAACACAAGGGAAAAGAATCTCACAAAACTATTGTTTTTTAAATAGCAAATCAACCTGATAAGAATACAGTAAGTTTTAATTAGTGCAAGATGATTCATTTAAATTTTAAATGAATGTATAAACTCAGAACTTTCTGTAAACTGTTATATTGTTATATATTCAAGCACAGAATAAAATATACCCATCTAAGAGCTATAGACATTCAATTCGTTTAAAACCAGCCAAATCTCAATTTGAAAGAAACTAACTATATAGATGATGCGATCAGTGTGCTTTGTCTATTTAGGGTGTGAGTAAACTGGGCTGTATTTTAAAGGAGGTTAAATACACCCCATGTAGGGTGTGCCGCTGACACCTGTTACTTACTGAGTTGAGATAAAGGAGGACAGCTGGGCTGCTGCTTCCACTACTCACCGTCCATGAGCTGGTCTTGGCCTTGACTCTTAGGAGGCAAATTCAAAAGGTTGCCACAGAGAGTAGAGGGGCTGATAATAGGGCTCCATCCTGCAGGTCACAGCCCCAGTGTGCCCAGGCTGCACACGAAGCACCACAGAGCAATCCCATGTAAAACTCAGCCCATGCAAGTGAGAGACTTGTACTCCTTAGCTGACCAGAAGGTCTGAGTGAGTCTTCTGTGCCCACAAGATACAGCACTGGCCCCTCTGTGGCTTGTTATAAAGGTCCAAATCAAAGGGCTTTTCTTTATTAACTGTAGGTCCTGGAAAGCCTGTGAAGGGCACATGGGAAGCCTGTGGGGCCGGGATATTCTCTCTGAGACTGGCTGGCGAACCAGCTCTGAGCCTGATGATTCCTGCACTGCCCTGTTCTGTACCTGTTGGAGGTGTGGCCAGTGCCCAAGTGTAGCAGAGGCCAATTGTCACAGGGACAGGAAGATTCATGGCCAAGAGTCACCAGCTTCCTCTCTGACAATCTCCTGGATGAAGAGATGCATCAGGAAGGGACAGCATATGGGGTCCCCTGGGAGGAGCTGGTGAGTGTACTGGCTGGGGTTCTCGGGAGAAACAACTGAAAGCATGCATGAGGTAAAAGGGGGATCACTAGTGTGGCTTACAGGATATGGTCTGGGTAGTCCAGTAATGGCTGTCTTACCCTGGAGAGGCCAAGATTCTGGTCATTGTTCAGCTTTGTCCTGTTCTGGCACCAAAGGCCTGGAGGTCTTTCTACATTGGAATCCGGAAGAAGTTAGTTCTAATTTTGGTGATAAAATGCCTCAGCAGTAGGGTAGGTGGACTTGCCAACAGGAGTGAGGGCAAGCAGGCAAAACCCAAAGTATTCTTTTCCATGTCTTCTTACTGAGCTGCTACCAGTAGGTGTGGTCTAGATTTAAGGTGAATCTTCCAGATTAAAAAAAATGCAATCAAGAAAAGCCCTCACAGGAGTGAGTATCAGGCAGGTTGGAGTTCAGTCACATTAACAACCAACATTAGACATCACAAGTCCAACCCTTGACACACACATCTCCTTATGTAAACAATAAGTGGGTTATAATCTCACATCTGGCATGATATAACTATGCCACATTCAACTGCCAACACATGCTGTGCTTTAGGGTGGGTAGCAGAATCCCTTGAAGAATTCTCATATATATATATATACATACCTCATATATATCTACCGCATATATGATGATGTAGGTTCCTAACACTTAACCACTGATGTCTCCTCAGTCTGTGATCAAGACATAGAGGAGAGGAAACCCAACCAGTTGCCTCTCTGCTGCTTCAGTACAGTGCCATGACCAGGAGCAATCTAAGGAAGAGTTTGTTTGGGCTTATGGTTCCAGAAAGAGGAGTAGGTAAAGGCAGGAAAGGCTGCAGATGGCAGGGACAGAAAACTGAGAGGTCAAGTCTTTAGTCACAGTCACTAAAAAAAATAGGAAATTATAAAAACAGATTTTAGAACCCAGAAAAACCCAGATAAATGAATAATCCATTCATGAACTGATTTCCTTGGAGTTAAAAAAAATCAAATGATCAGAGTATTAACTTCTCTAATGAGAAATAAAGAAGGAACTAATATGAAAGTAGCCGTGACAGGATGGTCACAGGCACAGCAAAGTCACATGTCCCCACACTTCCCTTGTTATGTGTGGATTTCAAAATCTGAACCAAATAAATGGTTTCCCCCCAAAAAAAATAATCAAAGATTTCCCCCAAAGAAACTTTAAAAGTCAGAAAATATTGGTTATCATAGAGAAGATGAGATGAAGGCTTGAAAATCACCGCCCAAAGAATCATATGGAGCCCACGGTCCCAGAAGACAGGTCTGCTGGGGTTTAGGGGGAACTTTAGTGGTATCTTTGTTTTGTTTTTAAAAAAAAACAAACAGAAATCATGAAGAAAGGAAATAAATCTCTTAATTTATTTCAATGAAGCTAGTCTATTGTCCAGACCTGGTACACTTACCATGATCAGAGGAACAGCAGACCAGCTTTATATGTGGGTTTAGAAGTAAATATTATAAATGCAGTAGGACCCTGTGTGGGCAGCAGTGAATTGTGAAGGCTGTGGGTGGAGCTGGGGAGGCAGTCTGCGATAGGAAGCTTCTTAGTGTGCACAGCGGCTTGGGATCACTCCCTGACACCCACAAGGACTATGGAATAAGGCAGGCATAGGCCCACAAGCCTGCACTTCAGCCCTCCAGAAACGGAGGCAGGAGGATTCTGAGTACAAGCCAGCCTAAGCTAAATGGTGCAGTCCCGTCCCAAACAACAACTATGAAAGAAATACAGAAAGATCATTCGATATTCAGAACCCCACTACTGTGTTTTTACCACAGAGTTCTCAACAGAATGTGTTCATCTGCATAGATGAAGGACCATAGCAGTTAAATTACTATTCTAGCCTGACTTTTAAAAGCCTGGTAGATGGGTAGGAAGGAGCATACTTCCCTAGTGCGCACGTTAAATACATCTCAAGTCAGAAAGCAGACTTAGGCTTACTGGAAACATCAAGCATGTTCCTCAAAGTCCAGAATAGACCCACATGGAACACATGTGAAATGCTAAGAAAAAAGGTAAACAAAATCCCTATGAGGTGTTTACAGATTTTAAAACTATGATAATTGAAAGGGCTTCATCCTGGCATCTGGACAGACAGACAGACAGACAGACAGACAGACCAATGAGATCTGATAAAGTCTGGAAACAGACTGAAAGAGGTCAAGAAATATTGATATTACAAAAAGAAGATATTGCATGAATCCTATTTGGTATTATAATAAATACCCAGAGCCAGATAGTGGGGAAAAGATGAAATACCAGACAGAGAAACAAACCACAGCCACTTCTCACCCAGCCAACTCCTCAGGCCTGTCTCAAATCCTCTCACTCCAAACCTCTCTCTCTTCAACCGACCTGGGAAGTGGCCGGGAAGCTGAACTCCTCCCTTCTCTCCCTCCACTCAGATATCTTGCTTCTTCATACAATAATCCTAGAGCTAGGATTAAAGGTATATGCTACCACTGCCTGGCTGTTAGGCCTTGAACTCACAGAGATCCAGACAGATCTCTGCTTCCTGCGTGATGGGATTAAAGGTGTGGGTCACCACTCCATGACCTTCCTGGCTTGACTATGTGAGTTATTCTGTTCTCTGATATTCTAGACTTTTTATTAAATGTACAATATATCACAATTTTTGTGCTAAAAATAAAAAGAATGTTATAACTAATATAAGAAGAACTATATACAATTGGTACAATATATAAAGCAATAATTACATCAGTAATGTTAAGTCCAGAAACAATTGACAAATTCAAAAAAATATTTAATTATTTATCCTATTTTGGTGAGCCCAATGATTGTACCTAATTTGCTTTCTATCTAATTTGTATTAACAACTGAAAATTATCTCTTGATGTCTCTCAAACTTAAAACACTTTACACCTTTTGGTGAGTTTCTTTTCTGAAACTGTAACTAGAAAACTATAACTATCTCATCTTCAACTCCCTCAGAGACCTGAGAAGGAAATAATATTAACTGAGTAAACAGGAAGCACAAGTAAGCAACTTCCCAAAAATATGTAAGGAATGACAGAAACATCTGGCTGCCTGGACAGTCACCCAAGTTTCCTCTGTAGCATTGGAGCATCCATCTTTGGTCTATAAGCCTTGCATATCTGAGAAGCTTATCTATGAAGCAAGATAGTCTCAAAGACCTTCCTACCTTGTCCTAGCAAGGTTCAGAAGTTCTTTCTTGTGTGTCCTCTTTTTCCATTTCAGACATCATACTGTCAGCAATTGAGGAGGACACTTTCTTGCCCAGTGACTAACTTTTGCCACAAAGAAAGTCAACTCCAATATGGAGTTTCTCTGATGTCCATAATCTTCTCTAAAGTAGATTGTTACTGCCAGGAGCAGACATGTCTCATTGTTATAAAAATAAAAAGAACCTATGTTATTAAAATATCTTAAATGCTATATTCTGTAGCTCTCTGAAGTGTTTGAAGATTACCTATCTAAAAAATGCATTTGTTTAGCCTTGAAAACAGATCTAATATGACTATAAGTTTGATTGTAATGACTAATTGCTAACTTGCATTTCTTTATATCCTAATTAATTGATGATAATAACTCTCGAGGACTAGCAATTTGTTATTACATTGTTAAATGAACTGTACAGGTACAATACCTTGAACAAGAGTAGAAATATATGTACAGTAACAAAACTAATCTCAATTTTGTATCAATATACATAATTTGTATACAATATACAAAAATCCAATCCCATGTTAAATACTTAAAACTAGTAATTTCTTTTTAAAAGTAGATTCAGTAATCTATACTTATATCCTATCATATCTATGCTTCCTTTTTCTCAGAGTAGATTCAGTAATCTATCCTTTTATCCTATCATATCTGTACCCCTTTTTTTCTTTTTCTCAAACAAGACCCTGAATCTGACCTCCCTTGTTCAGCCTGTTTCCGAACCATAACCAATAAGAATTTATAACTAATCACCCTAAACAATGACAATAATCCATAACCTATTGAAAGACCAAAAACCGCCCACCCTACCTCTTGGAAATGTGGGTATTGTGTTCTTCAATTTTTTTGTTGTTGTTGTCTGGGGGAAGTGTCATCTTTAAGGGATCCTGAAAAGAAAATTTTCTGTTAATTGTCAAGTCCTGAGATAGGTAGCTGTACCATTTGCTATCCAGTCTCTGCATAACAGGAAAGTGTGAGGCTTGTCTCAAGTCCTGGATAGAATAGTCTGTGAAGCTGGTTCATCTCAGCTAGCCACCTTGAAATTGTTCTGAGCAATTTGTAGTCCAAACTCAATCTCTGCTTGCTGTTTGTTATACTAATGGCATTATCATAGTTCATGTGAAATTGTTGTGGGACCCCATCTTCCTTCTGAAGACTTCAGAGGTTAAAGTTAGGCATCATCATGGTTCACTGCAGAAAACTAGTATGAGTCTCAAATCTCAAACACTGTACAGGAAGCTAGATAAAGGCTTATTTTTCTAGAATTAATTAGCACTCTATATGAACATTAATATCATAACAAAATGTTTACAACATATACATATTCTTATAATTTTTTATATAAAATGTATATTTCATAAGACTAGTAGCACTAGAATAGTCCCTTAATTTTGGTTTTTCTTCTGTCCCATACCAGGTGACTATTCTGATATGATACAGAGATTTTGCATTTTCCTTTAACAAACACGCTTGGGGTTAGAGAAGGAGAGAGCCACACTCCAACTCCAAAGCCAGATTTAGATTATAAGTGACTTGAGACTTCAACTTTTTTTTTGAAGTAAAAAGATATAGATGTCAGGCAGTGAGATTTTACCCTGTAAGGGTATATTGGTACCCATAGGTCTGATTTTTTTTCTTTGATTGTAAATTTTTTCTGGATAGCCTTTTCCTCTGCTGTAGACATCTGGATGCCCAAAGTCTTTTGACTTCTTGAAGATGAATATTTCTAGACTTTTGTAAAGACAAAAACAAACCCCTGCCCCAACCCTTGTTTGGTGAGTTTGTCTTACAACTTAAAGAATTGTCACAATGGTGAATGAGCCTTCATTTCTCCTTATCAAAAAGTTTCCCATATTTGAATTGAGTCTTTTTTAAATTTTGATAGAATCCATAGCTTTTCTTCACCTGCAAAAACAAAAGTGAAACCTCTTTCCCAACATTCTGAGGTCAGCACATCTTTGAAGTAGACAGGCTGATATAGCTCAGCCATCTTCACTATCGTCCAATGCCCTTCAGCAGCTGTTGTTCCTGTCTCATTAGCACTGAGAAATTTAAAGTTAATAAAGTATTATGTAGTCTATTCCTGGAGGTCTTTGTTAGCCCTTTCTGTTTATCCTTTAGAGTTCAATTTGATCTTTCTATGACTGCTTGATCTGTAGGATTGTGTGGCATTTCTGTAATATGCTTTATAGTATAGCAAGAAAAAAAAACTGTTTCCTTTTACTAGAGGTATATGCTTAATTTGTACAGGCATTCCCATAATGACCATAACTTCTAGCAAATGTGTAATTACAGAATCAGCCTTTTCTAAACTCAAAGCAGTTGCCCATTGAAATCCTGAAAACATATCTATTGGATGATGTACATACTTTAATTTTTGAAATCTATAAAATGAAACACATCTATCTGCCAAATTTCATATATATATATATATATATATATATATATATATATATATATATATCTTTAGGATTATTTCCTGCTAGCAATGAAGTTTGGTTATAGAAGTAACAGGTAGAACATCTTTTTACAGTTTCTTTGGCTTGTTGCCAAGTGATGGAGAAATTATTTTTTAAATGTTTGCTATTGACGTGATTTTTAAATGAAACTCTGAGGCCTCTAGTACATTTCCTATTCATCTTGTGCCAGAGGACCTAGCAGACCCATATGGGATCAGATGTGTGTTATACAAAAGGGATGAATCCTATTCCTGATTATTTATTGTAACAGAATAAATAATAAAATTAGTTCTGACTCATCAGGAATAAAATCAGCAGTTTCAGTGTGTAAAACAACTCTTTATACATACTGAGTTCAGTGATTATGTTAAGAGGTTCTGTAAAATACATTAATATAATCATGATAGCATATAATTCTGACTTTTGGAATTATAAGGGCTTTGAGCCATTTTACTTACATTTTCTGTTTTTTAATCTGCCTTTCCTGATTTATTTTCATCAGTATAAATGTATAAATTGATGTTCCTTACAACATGAGGAAGAATCCAGCTAGTTCCTGTATAAGTTGAGTTATTTTGCTTTGGGAATATCTGTTGTTAATATCTCCCAAAAAATTACTGTAAGCTCTTTGCCAAGGTTCACTTTCTTCCCATAACTGGTCCATTTCTTTATTAGTTAAACAATTTCTGCTGGATCCATTACTGTCAATTGACAAAATCTTATTTTTCCTTTAAAAATCAAATCAGAAATCTTTTCCACATATGTCTTTAATTTCTTACTCAGTTTATGTGGTAGAAATATCCATTCCACTATAACGTTTTTCCCTTTGCATTAAAACTCCTATAGTAGAATGCTTAGAGGGTAAGATAACCAGAATACAGTTAAGATCTAAATCTACTCGATCCACATGTGTGTTCTGTAATTTCTTTTCCAGCAAAACCAATTCTTGCTCAGCATTAGCTGATATTTCTCTTGGACTATTTAAGTCCTTGTAACCATCTAAGGTTTTGAACAAATTATTTAGTTCATGATTTTTTTATCCCAATAGTGGGCTGCATATTGGAAATATATCCTCAAAGCAAAAGAATTCAACTCATACAGGAAAAGGCAGCCAATCTTCTGGACTCCTCCTTCCCAAATAAATCTCTTTCTCAAGAAACTCTCCGGTGGAGATCTTCATTCACTGCCACAGAGAAAAATCTTGCAGAGACACCCCCTAGGAAAGCACAGAAAAGCAGAAGAACAGAAGAACCTTGCCGAGATGTCCCTTAAGTACTGAGCAAGGCAGAGCAGAAAAGGCAACTTTTTGCTGGAGCTATAGAAGATTGCTGCATTTCTGCAGAGGTTTCCCCTTTAGCAGAGTGAAGCAAAAGAAGTAACATCTGGAGAGAAGATGCTCTGCTAGGAAACCCCCTTAAAGCGGGTAGAGCAAAGCTCAGCTGTAGCCACTCTCCAGGAGAGGAGCAAGATTGCTATATCCTTCGAGGAGACCATCCCCCACTGCACCCTAGCTTCAGGTACAGCCTGGCTTCCCAGTCAGGATACCTCTCAACCCCTCCCCAGAGTTCTAACACTCTTTTACACTGACAAGTGGCTTTTTTACAAATTTGTTCCCCAAAAGTTGAACACCAGATATTGCACAAATTTTATTTGGTATGATAAAAAACCCAGAGCAAGATATTAAGAGAAAGCCTGAAATATCAGAGAGATAGAGAAACAAACCAGCCACTTCTCACCTCACCAGCTCCTCTGTGGCCTGTCTCCACAGATCCTCCAACTCCAAACCTCTCTCTCCTCAGCCGACCAGGGAAGTGGCAGGGGAAGCTGACCTCCTCCCTTCTCTCCCACCTCCCAGCTGTCTTACTTTGTCCTACAACTTTCCTAGAGCTAGGATTCAAAGGTGAGCCACCACCGCCTGGCTCCATTAGGCCTTGAGCTCTCAGAGATCCAGACAGAGCTCTGCCTCCTGAGTGATAGGACTAAAAGCATGGGTCACACTCCCTGACCTTCACAGCTTGGCTCTGTGTGTGACTCTGTCCTCTGATATTCCAGACTATTTTTATTAAATGTACAATGTATCACCACAGGAAGGGGGATGTCATATGGGTGGAGAAAAGATTCCCCAGACATGGATGGAACATGAGTCACTTGTGAAGGAAGAAAGTCTCATTGCTACTTGGTTCAAGGCCAGTTTCCAGTGGAAAGAGACTCAGCAGATCCAATAGATAACCCAAGAAATAAAAGCTAGAAGAGAGCAAGAGCAAACACAAAAATGTGTGTGTGTGTGTGTGTGTGTATTTGCACGCTCGCATGCAGGTCCCCACAACCTTTTAGGCATGTATGGAGGTCAGAGATTAACATGAGAAAAACTGTCAGTTGTTGTCCAATGTAGATTTTTAAAAGGGGATCTATTCATCTACTACCCATCTATCCCAGTCTGTCTACCTACCTACCCATCTATGTAGCTATCATCTATCATCCATCTATCAATCTATCATCTGTCATTTATCTATCATATATATACATATATATATATATATATATATATCTGCGTGCATGTCTCTGTGAGTGTATGACACATGTTTGTTCAAGCACAGAGGCCAGAAGGGAACATCTGATGTCCTCTGTTGCTCCCACATGTTCTTCTGAGGCAGGGTCTCTTCCTGAACCCCAGGCATTTCCTCAGCAATCTTCCTGTCTCTACCCTCCTCCACTCTGGGCTCCCAGGTGTTTGTAAGGAACATCTGACTTGTGGCTTGGGTGCTGACAACAGAAGCCTGGTCCTCATAATGACAGAGCAAGTGTTCTTAACTGCTCAGCCATCTCTCCAGCCCTTTCACATTATATTCTAAGACTTAGTCTCTCATTGAATCTGGAGCTTGCTGGTTTATCTAGACTGGTTGGCCAGCAAGCCATGGGATTTGCCTATCTGCCTTCTTAGCACCAGGACTATAAGCACACTGTGCTAGGCCAGACTTTTTTGATGAGTGCCAAGGATCCAAGCTCAGACTCCTCTGAAGATGCAGCAAATGCTTTACTCATTGAGCGTCCTCCCAGTCCCACAAAGATTCATTTCGATAATTAGAGATCTAGCAATCTTTTCAAACGTGACACAAAAGTTAGGAAAAATGGTACAGAGAGAAGGAGGGATGGAGAGGGAGGGGCACACACACACACACACACACACACACACACACACACACACGAGAGAGAGAGAGAGAGAGAGAGAGAGAGAGAGAGAGAGAGAGAGAGAGAGAGTCAATTCCATAAGAACTAAATGTTTCTTCATGAAAAATATTATCAAGAGTTGAGAATGATAAATGATAAAAGCAAGGGGGGGGAAATGGCTCTGTGCCAAGTTGCCCAATTTCTCAGTATTCAAAAGACTTTCTTCTTTGGGCACAATATTGAGAAAGATTCAAGGATCCAAACAACTGGTCACAGAAAAGTAAAGATCAGAGTCTTTCCTTTTTTTCTTCCTTCTTCCTCCCCCACCCCTCCCTCCCTTTCTTCCTCTCCCTCCCTCCCTTCCTATTGGGGAGACTTTGCACATTCTAGGCTCACGCTCTAACACTGAACTAAGCCTTCAACCCCCATAATGTCTTTTCTACAGAGAACAGCAATGTAAATTCTGATGAAAATTATACAGAGATTTTATTTCACTGCTTGAAGTTGAGAAAAGACGATCTGTCAAGTGGATGTCCTCACAGTGTCTTCTCCCCAGGCCATTCACTAACATCTACAGCATTCAGAACCTTGTCCACACATCTTATGATGATGTCATCTGTTATCATTTATATCACTAAGGACTATGGGCTTAATTAAAGTCTATGACATGCATACATTATGGTTCATCATTCATCTTCTGAGAATTTAGGGTGTCAGCATGGGTGTGTTTACAGGACATCGGTGCAGATGTGGCCACTGTCCCATTGTTTGTAACAGCCAAAGACAGAAAACCACTTAAATGTCCATTGGGAGAGGACCAGGCGGGGAGCAGGTGCCCAGACAACCAACTCCTTTGTGATTATTAAGGTAGCAAGATGCTGGCACTGCTGAGCTTAGGCAGAGACAGGATAAGCATGATGCTGACTAGTGTGGACTGGACCACTGCTTGCATACAGTCACCCAATATTCCTTTATGTGCAAGAGTATCTCCGAAAGGAGAGAGATCCTTCTGTTGCCTCCAGACTACATCCTTTAGAATGATTGTTTATTTTTCCATGTGTGTATTGCCCAGTGAAAAGGAGACTTGATGGTTTAAGATAAAGGATTTGTAAGGAGCATGTTAGCGCTTGGCAGGATTCAGCCTTTTCTGTGTATATGACAGATTCTCTCAAACATCTGAAGTCTAACCCGCAGTCTGTGCTTCTGACCTGCATTTTTCTTGTAAGAATGTTCTATGTAAGCTACAGTCTGTCCCCAGGAAAAGAATTAAGAGACAGCAAAATAAACCATGCATGAAGGTTCCCATAACCTCAAAACCCTCTCCCCCCAAAGCCTTTTGAGATTCAGTCATTCAGTCCCAATTTCAGGCCCTCCTCGACTCTCGGATGCTGGTCTGAAAACTTCTGAAACCAGAAATTGGCTCCAGAGAACTAGGTAGTACCCGTGGATACTCTACCCCGTTGTGGTGAGAATGTGTTATAACAACCAGGCCGGGCTGGAGAGATGGCTCACCGCTTAAGAGCACCGTCTGCTCTTCTCCGGGTTCGATTCCCAGCACCCACATGGCAGCTAACAACTGTCTGTAGTTCCAGTTCCAGGCAAACACCAACGCAAATAAATAAATAAATAAATAAAGTTTAACAAAACAAAAAAAACAACCAGGCCATTGCCAAGTAAGTGAAGGGTAGAATTCTCTATGTGGCCAGCCCACATTTCAATAGGCATGCCATAAAAGTGTCACAGTATGTTTTCTATCAAAGTAATGATTCTATGTATGAATTTCAATACATGAACATCAATATCAATTTTTGAAAATAATTTATTTTCAATAAAAATAGTTTAAAAACTGCAAAAACAAAAAAACCCAAACAAAATAAAAACCAAACCAACCTAAGCAGGTGTACATACACAAACACACATACATAAACACCACTCGAATTCTGATACTTATGCTCAGATAAAATTTCTGCAAAGGATTGTGGGGTATGTTCAACCTTGTCCTTCCTCAGTTGAACAGAGTTATCATCGTGGCTTCTTTGTTGTCTGCCCCAGAATAAGTATCACACAGCTGCCATAAGGCCAGTCCTACATGACCACACAGTAAAAAACAAACAAACAAACAAACAAACAAAAAACCCAAAAACACGATGGCTCTAGAATATGGCTTAAGCACATGCATTTTCTATAAAGAAGAAGATCATAAATATTTTTGTATTTGTGATTTATAGAATCTCTTATTATTTTGTATAGGGTGTGGTATATGTATGTATGTATGTGTACATGTGGCTGTGTACCCATCTGTGAAAGCCAGAGATCAGTGCCAGGTGTCTTCTTGCATTGATGCTTACTCTATTGTTCCCAGGTTTCTCATTGGTTGGTCTGGTGCTCAGGGCTTCAGATAAACAGTCTGGCTGGCAAATCTCCAAGATCTGCCTGGCCCTCCCCTCACCATGGCTACAGCTATAAGCAGGCACCTCGTTTTTTACTTGAGTGCTTGGGAGCTAAACTCAGGCCCTCATGCTTGCCAAGGATTCAACTTAGATTATATGCAAATGAATTGCCTGTGTTCCAATAAAACTTTATTTACAAAAGCACATGACAGGTACACACCTACCAGAAAGGCCCAAATGTGGAAGGCCGACAACAGCAAATCCTGGGACAGCATAGTGACAGGAACTCCCACGGAGCGCTTGTGGGAATATGGGTAGTACAGTCACTATACAGTAGCAGGACAGCGGTGGATTCCTATGGAGCTAAGCATGCTCTTATCTATGACCTAGCAATTGCAGCTTTTAGCATTTTCCACAAGGAGTTGAAAATGTCTGTCCACATGAAGTCTACCCACAGATGTTGCATAGCTTTGCTCACGTTTGCCAAGATGCTTTTTAAGCAGAACAGCAGATAAATAATAGTCCTTCTGAGGGTGGACTATTATTCAGTTCTCAATGTGGGGAGCTATGGAGAGACAAGGGAGGCTTAAAGCAGTTGCTGACGGAAAGAAGTCAATTTAGAAAAGACAGTGTGTTGTGTAGTTCTAACAACACTGTGGGGACGGCAGAAAAGGGTTGTGGGTAACAGGGAGGGCTGACTAGGTGGAGCACAGGAACCATCTCTGTAATGTAACAGCACACACATGCCCAAGCCTATAAAATACATAATATCAAAAGTAAGCCTTTTATGATTTGAATCTGAAGCATTCCCCAAAGGCTTATCATTTAAATGTTTGCTCATGGCTGTTGACCATGGTGTGGGAAGCTCTGGAACCCTGAAGGGTGGGGCCTAGCTGGTGGGAGTAGGTGATGGAGATGGCCCTTTAAAGATTACCCAGGTCCTGGTTCCGTTGGTACACTGGTGCAGTGAGGAGCCTCCACCACATTCCTGTTATCTTACCCTCCCTGCATGATTGACATGTTTTGAAGGTATGAGCCCAGGGGCTGCTCGGTAGCCTGGTGCACAGAGTGCTTGTCTTGTATTTGAAGACCATGTAGAAATGCCAGGCATGGTGGCATGCACTTAGAATTTAGTGCTGGCGAGACTAAATGAAGTGATTGAAAGGAGATAAAGCTTAGACTCCCCCAGAGCTATGGAGCTGCGGAGTCTCTCTGGGCAGAGCACCAATGGTCTCTTGTGGTTGAAAGGTCCTTAGGTCTGGGAAGGAGGTTTAGGGTTTGGAAGGATAATGAAGTCATCTCTGGAATGAGAAAGGGCTGAGGTTTCAGCAAAGGGATTTCCGCAGCTTTCACAGAAACCTGAGCTAGGACCCCAAGGTCCCGGCAGAGGAACTGTCTCACATCATACCTGGAGAAAGTGTCTCTTTTTCTGGACAGTAGGTACCATCTCCCAAGCTCTGTCCGTTAATCAGAATTTCAGCCTCCTCACAGTGTCTAAAAGCTCTCAGAAAACATTTCCCTGCTCTTCCTATGTCCTCAAAGTTACCACCAGGGGGCAGCCACACCTAGAGTCCGATGCACCCATAGAAAGAAAGAAGAAAAAAAATCTAGTATTTTTAGAAATCTGTATGATATGTGTTCACTACCTTGTTGATCTCAGGGACCAGAGCTCTTGAAGTGACAGATCTGTGTCTGTCTCCTTTTCACATTTACATTCATTTTATGCATCTAATGGCTGCACATACAAAGGGTCTATTCAGAACAAATGCTCATTTCCAGGGTCTACATGCCCTCCGGGCTTTTGCTTAGCTCCTGTAAGCTGACTTAGTATTTATGTCCCACTTGCTCTCATAAAGAGTCACCTACCGATGAGGACTCGGGATGGTCCACCTAACCTACAGATTTCGGTGAAAGGACTTGGTGAGGCTATGGAATTACAGCCAGATTCAAGGGAAAAGTTAAGGCATTTCCAGGAAAATGGATGCAACTGGAGGTCACTGTGTTGACTCAAATGAGTGTCAGAAACAGTCTTGTGGGTTTCTCTCTTATGGTCCCTAGATTTCATAAAGATATGGAAGACTGGGCATATACTTGAAGCATGCAGCAAAGCTGTCCAGGGGCAGAAGAAAAGGCTAATCCACAGTCCTGTCCAGTGGTTGGGCCTATGAGTTGATAATGGTTTAGATGGAACAAAGCTGGGGGACTGGGGGTGTGTGTGCCCTGGTCCAAGCCTAGAGAGTGTAGATCTGGCTGGTTGGGTGTGTTGGGGGTTAGGGGGTGGGGTAGAGAGGTAAATGGTGGTGGTGGTGGTCTAGGCAGGCAGGTCGGGCTAGGGAAAGCGTGTGAAGGAACAATCAGGCAGACTCACAATTGCTTGTAACTCTAGTTCTGGAGACCTGATGCCCTTTTTCTGCCCTTCCTGGGGCACTCCACATGCTTGGTGCCCATACATATACACATGAAGTAACAAATAAGCCTTTAACTTAGAAGAAAATAAGATGGAAGTGATTGAGGAAGACACTTCTTCACATTGATCCTGACCTCCATGTACACCATCACACACACACACACACACACACACACACTGATATAATAAAGTAATAGTAATAATAATAGTACTTAATGGTTAAATTAGTGCTGACATGTGAAAATCATAACATGCTTTGATTTGGTTTCTATCGCTGTGATAAAAGCCAAAACCAAAAGCAACTTGGGAAGAAAAGAGTTTATTTATCTTACACACCCCAATCATCATCAAGGGAACCCAAGGCAGGAACCTGGAGGCAGGAACCTAAGCAGAACCACGGAGGCGCACTGCTTACCTTACTGCCCAGCTGTCCATGGCTTCCTCAGTCTGCTTTAGTCTGTGACATGGGACCACTTGTTCCCTGTGGTGGCACAGCCCACAGTGGGCTGGGTCCTCCCACATTAGTTATTAGTCAAGAAATGTTCTGCAGCTGGCCTACAGATCAGTCATGGGGGAGGGAGATTTCTCAACTAAAGATTTTCTTCCCTAGCTTGTATCAAGTTGGAAAATTAAAAACAAAGAAGCATATAAGAAAAGGGTGCTCCATGAGTGACCAATGTCCCCTCCATTCCCTCACTTTTGATTAGATGGGTCCATGATTCTCCACCTTGACACACTGTGCCTTAATGGCTGACCTAGCATTTCCCAGGTAGTCCCATACTCCTACTCCACAGCTTCTGGGCTACATATGAAGCCCCTCAAACATCTGTTCATCTTTCCAGCATGTGATGTGATACAATGACCCTGGGGCATGGCAAGATAGCTTAACCATGAAGAGCGTGGATTCCTCAGCAGGGTACCTGGGTTCTGTTCCCAGCACCTATCTGGCAGCTAAGAGCTACCCATAACTTCAGGGGATCCACCACCCTCTCCTGACCTCCGCAGGCACCAAGCACCAAGTGTTCTTACATATATGCAGGCAAACAGTCATACAACTAAAGAAAATCTTGTTTTCTCTCTCAAAAAAAAAAAGACAAAAAGAGATCATTTTTTAAAGCTTTAATTTCAAACTGTTAATACAGAAAACAAAAAAAACTGTCCTAACAAAAGTAGTGTGTGCAAAATATCAAGTGAGAATCTGTGAAGAGCTGAGGGTGGTTTCTGGCGTCACACTGACTCTGTGTGTGCGCAATCAGATGTTATAGTATAATAGGCAGGTGACATTTGAGGCTCAGTTCATTTTCTTCCCTCTTCCCTTTTGCTTTTAAATGAAGAGGCCAGAAGAGGGGAAGAGATAAAGACAGTTAGACAAGGAGTGTGGGACCCAGTCTCCAAGGGCACACAGCCCCAGGCCTGGGGATCTCCCTACCTTAAAAGGCACGGAAATTCCTGTGGAGACGGAGCTGCTGACAGGAAGTCTGTATGCCAGGAATATCAAGGTCACTATGTCACAAGCTAGTCACAAGTCCTCTGGGTCCCTATCCAAACCTTCCCTCCAGTCTAGGCAACAGGAATTTGGAGCAGAG
Organism: Sigmodon hispidus; assembly: GCA_004025045.1. Taxonomy (NCBI): domain Eukaryota; kingdom Metazoa; phylum Chordata; class Mammalia; order Rodentia; family Cricetidae; genus Sigmodon; species Sigmodon hispidus. The sequence goes on from PVIH01010379.1 coordinate 36,704, forward strand.
TTTGGCTCACACAGGGGCCACAGCAGCAGCCACAGCTGGATTCCAGGGGCTCATGAACTCTCAAGACAGCAGGAAAAATGTCCATGAGCATCTTGGAGCGGGGAGGAGTTGAGCATTCATTAGAATTCAAAGGACAAATAATTACTCAAGGACAGTAGCAATTCAGCGGCTAATCCACCCCCCCACCCCCACCCCACCCCACCCCAGGATCAGCTTTGTGGGAAATGAGAGTTGTAATGATTAAATCAAATGGAGCCAAATGTGTCTACCGGAGGACAGTCAGTACTGTGTGTGTCTCTGTGTGTGTGTGTGTGTGTGTCTGTGTGTGTGTGTGAAGGGCTCTTCATTAGATTGTGTTTCAAATCTTTGTTGTTTTATATGTGTCTGTCTCTGTGTGTGTGTGTGTGTGTGTGTGTGTGTATGTACTATGTGTCATGTGAACGTCAGAGGTCAATTTTCTGCGGTCTGTCTTTTCCTTCCACCATGGGCTCTGGGGATCAAACTCAGGTCACCTCTATAAACTAAGGCATCTTGCCAGCCCTGTGTTCAGTTTCCCAAAACTTGGGTGGCACTGACTCTGCAGGGGTGGCCGGCAGGTGAGCTTCCAAAGTGTCATGGTACAAAAGGTCCTTTATCTCAGGTGGCAGCTGGAGAAGGCTGGCACTCTGCTTCCCATGCTCTCAGGGCAGGTGGTCTGAGATGTCTTTGTCTGTCTGGTGTGAACAGCGACTCTGGTGCCACCCTCTCCACTCTACTCCCATAGTTCCTTCTGGCTGGTGGGGGGGGCAGCAGATACTGCATCAGCCGGCTAGACTGCTTTATCAAAGTCTCTCAAGCAACAGACGGGCATTGTCCTCAAGGCCGGAGTCTGAAGCGAAGGCTCGGGAGGGCCGCGTGTCCTTGAAAACTTACAAGGAGAATTGCTCCTTGTTTCCGTCCAGAGTCCAGTGGCCATCCATCCTCAGATCTTTTTGGCTTTCATCTTTATCACTGCAGTCTGTGTCTCTGGCATCTCGGAGTATTCTCCTCGTGTGTGTCAACATCCTTCTTCTTATAAGGGCACGAGCCTTGCTAGAGTTAGGACCCACTCCAGCCACTCACTGAAATGTGATGGTTAGTAAAGACCCTATTTCCAAACAAGGTAACATTCACTAGCACTGGGGGTTGGGATCTCAACATGTCTTTTAGGGACACAATTCATCCACCAAGTCAAGCCTGTCACCTCAAGAACCTTGTCACATCAGTCCCATATGTTTCCAGTGCCCACCTATGCACCAGCCCTTGTGCCCTTTGGGATGGTTGGGTGGCCACTGTCCCTCCAGTGATAACTGCACATCTTCCTTGTGGTGTCTAGTCTGAAGGGGTCATTTTCCTACTCTGTATGTCTTTGTGTGTGTGTATGTGTGTGTCTGTCTGTGTGTCTTTCTGTGTCTTCATGTATGTGTGTCTGTGTGTGTGTATTGTCTGTGTGTGTGTCTGTGTGTGGTGTCTGTGTGTGTCTGTGTGTGGTGTCTGTGTGTGTGTCTGTGTGTGTGTGTGTGTGTGTGTGTGTGTGTGTGTGTAATGCAGGACAGGTGTATAATAAGGAAGGAGTGGGCGATGGGGTCAGAAAGAGGACAGAATCACAGTTGTGCACAAAGGGACAGGACAGAGGTGCCTTTCTGTCTGGACATCAATTCTGCAACTTTAGCAGAAACCAAATTAAGCTGTTGCTGCAGGTGCTGTGGGGCAAAAGCTCTTTCTTAGGACCCTGACGGGTGGGCAGTGCGGGAAGGGGAGGGTCCTCCTTCATCTGTACCACCTGAGAGCGTGTTGCTATTTCCATCTGAGCTGCCTCAAGTGCATCAGTGCCCTTACAGGGCACACTCGGTTCCCTTTTCAAAGGCTACTTATGAACTTATGAATTAGTCATGTGACCCTGCTAATGCGGACAGTTTCGGAAACTCGGTTTGCATTCTCAGAGGCCCTATTGTTGGGGGCTGTGCTAGATTTAAAAAGACAAGGGTAGGTGCTGCAGAATAAATTGATCATCTACTATAGAAGGAATGTGATTTTAGAAAACTCGTGTTATTAATTCATCCCTTACCCCTTCAATAGCAAAGACTCCAGTGGTACAAAGACTATGACATGCATGTGAGTAGAAAGACCAGATTGTCCCACACAGGGCTTGTCTGTTCTTAATGAGCGATGGGGTTCATGACAAAGGCTTCAGTTCAGGAAGGTGTGTGGCAGGCTGTTCTACAGCGCCCTGGTTTTCAATGACATAGCAAGCTCTGCAGCTCTCCAGAACTCGGGCCTGGAAGATCGCTTTGTCCTTCTCCTGCCAGACATCTGATTCAATGTACACGTTGAATGGGTCATGTGAATGCTCCAGTTTCTTGGATCGGATGTAACTCAGCATGATGCCCAGGGTGAAGAAGCCAAAGAAGCCCAGCACCATGAGGATGTAGAGAGCTTCCAGCTTGCTGTCATCTCGGAGCTGAGACCTGCGAGCCAGACCTGATTCATTGCCGACCTGTTCATCCGTCTCCTGCCACAGTGTGGTCAGAAAGGGCAGCACAGCCGTGGAATTTGACAGGATCATCCTGGGCTTCAAGGTTTCTTCCCCTGATGTAGAACAAACTTCCTGAAAGGAAAATTCAACTTGAAATCAAATAGTATGGACTGACCACTTCCCACACCATGCTCACAGTTCTTTAGAGTCTCAGGTGGCAGAGGGGCATGGACAAACATCTTTCTGTGGTCTGTACCATTGGGAGTCTCACTGGCCTCTGTGTGTCAATCACCTGATTCTTTTCAGTTCTCACCCTCATTCCATCATCTCTCTGGGAGGCAGCCACTGGGACGTTGCATCAATAACTCTTACTGCATATTGCTATGTTGTGTATCATAAATTACATAGGGTCATTTATCTCATTGAATCTCTTTCCTTTTTCCCTTACTACTATTTTATGGTCCATTCGTATGCTGTGCACATGTGCATTCCCTTACATTAACCCATGTCCATGTTAAACACTCATTTCTGTCCCTGCCCACTCCCCACAGAGATGGACACTATGGTGGCCACTCCATAAACAAAGCAGATGGACTGGAAAAACAGTTCACTGGATGGAAGTGCTGGCTACATCCAAGGCTAGTGACCTGAGCTCCATCTCTGGGACCCACGTGGTAGAAGGAGAGAACCGATTCCTGAAAACTGGTCTCTATCAGTGTCCACACATGTGTCCCTCCCAGCACACACATGCACATATATACAAACACAAAGTAAATAACACACTTTTTTAAAACTTAAAAAAAAAAAATGTACCGAGAAAGCAGAGGCAGGAGGATCCCTATGAGTTTGGGTCTACAGAATGAGTTCCAGGCAGCCAGGGCTATTAAGATCCTCTCTCAAAAGTAATAAATAAAAAAAAAAAGAAAGATAAACAGCCTCATTTTGGTTCTATTGACCTTAAAATGAATTATACATTCCTACACTAGTTCCCGGAGGCTGTGCTGATGAGTGTGAATCTCCCCCATAAGTTCACTTATTTGAGTGCTTGCTCCTAGGTCTGTAGCGCCACTGTGGGAAGTTGTAGAACTTTTAGGAGGTGAAGGCGAGGCAGAGGAAGCATTTGGGGAGGGCTTGAGGGCTCATAGTCACGCCCACCTCCACTTCACTCTTGCTTCCTGTGTGCAGATGGAAATGTGATCTCAGCTTCCTGTTCCAGCTACCATGCCTCCCCCACCATATGGACTCCCTCTGCAACTGTAAGTCAAAAGAAACTCTTCTATAAGTCATCTTCGGTCTTGGTGTTTATCACAGCAACAGAAAGTGACTACGGTGATTTGGGTGATTCCTCGGGCGAGACGCTGTCAGTTAACTTGGGGGCAGATGTTCAATGAGTGGTTGCTGCAGTGTGACTGCATCCCCAAAGGCCACACATTGGAAACTTGGTTCTCAATGTGACAGTGTGGAGCAATAAGACCACTGGAAAGTAATTGTGTCTTATGGATGCTGTCCTCATAAGTAGATGAATACATTTATAAATGAATGTGTTGTTGAGGGAGTAGCTTTATTACCCTTGAATTTTCCATAGATATACTGGGTTATCCATGGTGAACTTGCTCTATCTAGCTACATAATGCCCTCTGCCATGTTGTGGTGTCGTACAAGGTGTTTACCAGTTACTGAACACATGACCAGATCACACTGTTGGACATCTTCAGAACCATGACCCAGACAAAGCATTATTCCTCATACACTACACAGGTGTGCTCTGATCCAGTGAGAGAATGGACTAGGAGGGTCTGTTCCACCGTGGATGTCCTCTAGGGGCAGCTGTGTCCGCTGGGTGGAAGTTCTACCCTATAATACTGCTGCCCATTGACTAATGCCAGGTTTGCCAGCTCTCTAGTCTGAGGACCTAGTGTTCCAGTGTGTTGACCTCCTTCTCTGATCATCTGCCACCTATGAATGACCAGCAGGGAGGGCCATGGAGAATCCATCACATGGAGAATCCATCACATGGAGAATCCATCACATGGAGAACCCATCACATGGAGAATCCATCACATGGAGAACCCATCACATGGAGAACCCATCACATGGAGAACCCATCACATGGAGAACCCATCACATGGAGAACCCATCACATGGAGAACCCATCACATGGAGAATCCATCACATGGAGAATCCATCACATGGAGAATCCATCACATGGAGAATCCATCATTTCTTCCATCTCCTCATTGTTGATGTCTCATCTGAGCACCCGGGCTTGGTCACTGCGAGAAGTATTTTGAGTAATTGTCAGATTCTGTCAGATATTTTGTATGTTCTAAGAACCCTGTTTAAGTGACCTTCAGATCACTGATAAGCAAAAACTATTTCTATTCTTCTGGGGTGAGTGTAGATGTAAATGCACCTTTACCCCTCTCTCCAGTTTGGAAACAAAAACCTAGAGATGTTGAACTCATACTCTCAGTTCATCTCAAAAATGGTCACTAGGAGTCTACCTGGCTTGAGCTGGTCCAGCCTTATCTCCTAGGAGTCTCAAGATAATTTTTAGTAGAATGTACCCATGAGGTACCCTTAATGAGTATTGTAATTAGAGGCAAAGACACGGTTGGGATATGATTTATAGCCAGAATCACCAAGAAAAAGAAAATCCAACATATACCATGGCAGCTCAGCCTTTCCCAGCTAGCAAGAGGACAGTGACATTGACCAACATCATTCCTGAGACAACCACCAACCCCAGAACTCCAACCCACTCTTGGTTAGACCTATAGCTACTTCTTTGTAGAACCAGCTTAATTTAAAGAGGAACCTGAACTCATCACCAGGTGAAGATGTTCTGTACCTCTGGGCTTCCTTGTTCTCCTCACCATTGACATGTCAGTGGCCCTCTCTCCCCTGCCTGTCTTCAGGTCACTCACCCTGGTGGTCACATCTGCTCCTTCAGAATCACATGACTCTTAGCCCAAGAGCCCATCAAGATGTCCCTTTGGCCATTCCCAGGCTGCTCAGAGTCATCCCATTGGCAGCATTGTGCCCATGCCTTGGTGGGCTCAATAGCCATGTCATCCACATCAATACCGGAGCAAATCCTACCATGGCGGTCCCAAGTGGAAGACCTTCACCTGTCTCTTGTCACCTTCACAAGGAACTGTCCCATCCAGAGCACAGCTGTGGACCAGCTCTGCATGCCAGGATCTCTGCTTCATTCCTTATTGCTGTTGCTTTCCTACTCCATTGCTGACTCTCCATGCCCCGGTCTTGCTGGCCCTTCACTGAATCCTCCACTTGTCCTTGTGTCTTTGCACATTTCCAGCTCAGACTTCAGCTCCACAAAGATGCTACTAATACTTGGCCAGTGAAACCCCTCGGTAGTGCAACTAATGCTTTCAAATCCAGCTCAGCTCCTTTCTAAAGCCTTCTTTGGTATATAAGGCTGAATTAGCATCATCTTGATTGATGTCCCTGCCAACTTCATCCCAGTCAAGACCTCTAGACTTCATCTCCACCAACTGAGCTGGTGCCTGGCCTACAGCAGCCTAAGAGCTACCCAGAAACATTTATTGAGCTGATATCATCAAAACTTAATACTACCCCACAAAAGAGGCCTGGGACTATAAACCTGCTTATTCTAATTAAAAGAGACCACTGAGCTAGCTTCAGAGCTGTGGTTAACTCTCTTTTCAAACAGGAAAACCACTACCACCCAAACGCCCTCTCAGAGGAGCAAAAAGGCTCATATGTAGGACTTCAACCTCCACCTTTGGATTCTGGCTCTGCAGCTTTATAGACACATGATTCCAGAGACGTCCCGCAGCTTCTATTGGTTGTCCTTTCCTCTTTGTAAAACAGACAAACTCAACACTGGTGTCTTCAAGCTCTTGGATCAAGCATGGAACACGAACAGTGGTGGCTTGACATTTAAGGTCCTGAGTATGAGTGTGGATGGTTGACCTTGGCTGTCAGTTTGACCTGTTTGAGAGAGATACCCTAGGATACTGGTAAAGCACACCTCTGGGTGTGTCTGTGAGGACCTTTCCAGAGATGATTAGATCATGCAGGCTTTGACTTAACCCATGGTTAAATCCATAAATGGGTTCAGAATTTGACAAGACAACAGGAGGTGGTAGACCTGTAGAGCTGAGGCTAAGTTGAGGAACGTGGATTGTTGTTGCCTTTGAAGTGTCCGCATTCCCCTTGGCCCTCTCCTGAGACTGCTCACTGCCTCCTGGCTGCAGCAAGGGGAGCAGATCTTTTACTGTGTGCTGCTCTGCCTCACCACAGCCCAGAACCAGTGGAGCCAAGCTGAGTGGGAGTCAAAGCCAGTCTTCCAGACTGCTTTCGTAGTATGTTTCACAGTCACAGAAAATGACAGACAGGGTGAGGGCACTGGGGTTTCTGTCTCATCACTTCACAGCTGTACTCTAAGACTTTGTGGCTTTCTGTTTTAGGTTTCCTTTAACCGTGGTTGACCACTGTGGCTCTCCTCTATACTTTCTGGAGAGAGCAACGTGAATGAAAAAAGAAGCTCATAGCCAGCCGCTTGAGTGTGTGCAGAGACCTGTTAGGGGTAGGGAGGGTTGAAGGGACATCAAACTACCAGTTCCTCAACAAAGGAACACTCGAGCTCCGTTCTGACTGTGGGGACAGGCAGGAGTCCCAGAAACAGATCAAAAATCAAATGAGCAGAAACAATTTAGGGAGTCTCGGGCCACCCCACAAAAGAGGCCTGGGACTCTAAAACCTGCTTATTCTAATTAAAAGAGGCCACTGATCTAGCTTCAGAGCTGTGGTTAACTCTCTTTTCGAACAGGAAAACCGCTACCGCCCAAACCCGCTCTCAGAGGAGCCGAAGGGCTCATATGTGGGGCTTCAACCTCCACCTTTGGATTCTGGCTCTGCAGCTTTATAGACACATGATTCCAGAGACGTCCCGCAGCTTCTCTTGGCTAACAAGAGCAGGCATTGAGCTGATGGTATAATTTTATTTCCAAAATCCCAGGCTGAGCACACTGATACACAGCTCGGCTACCAGTTACTATGAGGGAGTACTTACAGACCAGTGACATGTGGGTGATGGCAGTGAGGGGCCCAAATGCTAGTTTGTAACTCTACACAGGAAACTAATTTCAGAGTCAATTCTGTATTTAATTTATACTTGTGGGTTTGCTGAAAAGACTTGATTCTCAAAATCAGATAGAAATGACTATGGTCAGAAGAAACAGCCCCAAACATCTGTTTCCAAACCCTCTGGGCCCACACCAGCCTCTCTCTCCTTCTAAGGTTGTAGTTTACCCTGAGAAGCACCTGGTGAACTGCAGGGTGCTGGGCTCCCCTCCATACTTGGATAGAGAGTGGGAATTTGCACGTAAAGTGTTTCCTGAGTTCTGGGAGCCTAAGCCGATGCTCTGGGCACCAGGCTCACCAGCTTTGAGAAGGTCTGTGGAGCCTGGGGAAATAATGATGCCTGGATTCCACTTCAGAGATTTTAATGATGCCACTCTGGGTTCCTGCCTGACCCTGGACCCTTAAGAAGCCCCCTCTCCGTTATGCTTTGAATGTGTCTCCAAAGCAGGTGTTGGAAAGAATTCTCAATAAAACAGTGCTGAGAAATGGGGCCTTTATATGGGGCTTAGAATGAGTTTGGGCGCCGTGAACCCACCCCATTCTTCCCCTCCACTGTGGGAGAAAGAAAGCTCTTGCCAGGCGTGAGCCTTTGGCCTTGGACGTTCAGCTTCTAGAACAACAAGAAGGAATTTTTCTCTTGAGAATGTCTCATATAGTCCACACTGGCCTTGAACTTACTATGTACCGAGGATGACCTTGAATGCCTAAAGGTCTTGCCTCCCCCCCCCCCCCGAGTGCTGGGATTCTGTTACCCCGCCTAGTTGATGGCATTGAGTGCAGGACATCACGCACTAGTGAAGCACTCTACCAGATGAGCTGCATACGCAGCTGGAATGAGATCCATGTGTACTATGGAGCCCTGGTGTTTTTGTCACAAACAGAGCTCTGTATACACTAACAGTCAGGTCTGAGCATCTGGGCTGTGCAGGGAAACTGCAGTGAAATGGACTGATATTTCCTACAGCACACCTGGCAGAATTAATTGTCTGAGATACAAAGCCTGGTTTCATAGTCTAATGTTCACATCGTCCTCGTTTTCCAGATCTTCCTTGGTCTTGCACACTTCTCACCCTGGCACCGTCACCTGTGATTAGCTTTATGCTAGGGCAGGAAAGCCAGCTCAAGCACCCGCCTTTCAAATAACAACTCTGCCGTCTATGGGAATGATTCCGTACTTTACATTGATGCATTGCCTGGCTTTTTGCTAAATGCCCTCTGTACCCACAAGCCTGCAGGTAGCTAGCTCACTGTGGTATTCCGTATACTCAAGACTCCAAACGAGTTCCTCAGTTACTGTATGACAGGGCTGGCAGAAATGACACAGGGTCTAATCTGCATGCCATTTGGGAGCTTATGCCCTTACTCTCCATGTTCATCCCCATCCTAGCTACAGCATTGGAGCAGCCGCAGCCCAGTGGCCCTGGCTCAAATAAGGATGGAGAGCAAATGATGCAGCAACTTGAATTTACAGAAGACTGAGCCCTGCAGTCCTGAGATGAGCTCAAGGTTCCCTCTCCTCTCAAAACACATGACACGTAATCTTCTAGCTACCTATTCCCATTTATTCAGTGAGTTCCCACCTTGTAGAGAGGAGATGGACCCCTTAGACTCAAAGAACTGGGGAACCAGCCACTTCTCGGGTCCAGTTTGGTCTCACACGTGAGGACTGGCTTTATTCCTAAACATTCCCTAAACTCCCTGAGTTCTCCACACACAGCCCGGCCCTGAGAGGTCCGTTGATCTGACTCACTGACACGGGTACAGGCTGGAGAGGCTGCAACAGTGGGAACCGGGAATGCCCAGCTTCAAGCAGGTTGGTTAACCTGGGGCTCAGTTTAGGTTGACCGTTCTCACACTGGCACTGGCTACAGATCTTAAGCTTGAAGCAGGGGCATGGTCCCAGTAAAATAGGGCAAGTGTGTTTTCTTTTCCTTGAAAGCTCAGGCTCAGAGCTGCAGGCCGCCTGGGAGTGGCCGGGTACTCGGGAGGCCCCGCGTGGTGCACCCTTCTGCATTCCTGTCCCGGCCCCATGAACTCCTGCTTAGTTACCTATCAGCACTGTGTGATAACAGTCTGGATGGAGGCTTCCAGAACAAAGGCTTTCCGAGCACTGGCCACATTCTGAAAACTTGAGGTTTGCTCACCTGGCAGAACTTTCTTCTCACAGTTTGTGTTCCAGGAAAGACAGAAAAGGAGGGGGTCCTGGCTGGAGCGGGGGTCTGCCTCCTGCCCCTCTCGGGTGTGGGTGAACCAAAGAGCCCTCCCTAATCACTCATTATCTCAGTAGAGCGGGGTACCTTCTATTCTTACTCACAGGATTCCTGAGCATTTCCTCGAAAGAGCACTCCGTAAACAAGACTCAAGGCTTGGGGCTGAGTCACCCAAGCATTTGGCCTTATGTGTTAAGAAGCAGACTGGGATCGGAAGCATATCTAGGCAGGCCTGATTTGGGTGACAGTGACCTTGGCTGAGCCTAGAATTTATACCAGTTATCCTCAGAAGCAACTGTCTATTGCTTGTGCCATCATTTCAACCCCATGTCCAAATTCTAGAAACACATGTGCTACGTTTATCCCTTTGTGAGGGGCCTCCAGACTCTCCCAGCAGCAAGCTGGACTTGCCTGGCTCTTCCATCTGTCCCTTGAGGACTGAGGCAGACAGGGCTTCTCAAGGAATAAGGAGAAAGTGTGGGGACCCAGAACTACTGTCCTCAACCAGGGAAGCTGCTGTGTGCTACCTCATGGCTGCACGTGGGCTCCAGCCTCTGAATTTGGTTCTATTTCCCTAGCTTCCCCAGACCTCCCACGGGCGACAGACACACAGGGGTCCGAGGAATGGAAATGCAGACAGAGAAGATTTGACAAAGGTGAGTGTGAGAATTTTGGATAAATGACAACTGAAGTCGTTGGTAAAGAAGGAGGCTGGAATTGTTCCTTCAGCATATTAAGTAAACCCAAAGAGCCTCAATTTCCCCATCTAAAAGCTTGGGATGAGGAACTCTGTCTATATGTACACACTACAGGGTTGTATGCAACATCAGATAACCTCGCCCTGACCTTTGCCATGCTCTCTTCAAGAACATGTCAGGACATATCTGTGGTAATATGCTCTAGATCCTCCAAGGCTAGATGAAATGGCAGACTGTGAAAACCCCACCTGGTCTCCCACAATCGTAGTAATTTGCAAGTATGTCTGGGCATTTCTTTCCAGGAACCTCTCAAGTCTATAGACTGTTTATTATCTGCCTCTGTGCCCTACTTCAGCACTTAGATTATTTCAAGAAGGAATTGCTATGTAAATGAGAGCTGGGAGTCGGATTCAATACCACTGCAGCGAGAGAGTGAATAAGTGACATATTTCATTCTGGGAGTCGGCTGTGAGATTACTATAGGAAAGCCTCTGCAATGCAATATGTTTTCCTGTTAAAATTTTAATTTTTTTAAAAAAATATTTATTTATTTATTTTGGGTTTTTGAAATAGAGTTTCTCTGTGTAGCTTTTTGGAGGCTGTCCTGAAACTTGCTCTGTAGACCAAGGTAGTCTCTAATTCAGAGAGCTTCCTGCCTCTGCCTCCCAAGTGCTCGGATTAAAGGTGTGTCCACCACTGCCAGGCTGTCCTTTATTTTTATAAATCTTTTGCCATGATCCAACTTTTATTATCTATATTACTATATATGGATCTGAAACCATAATACTATATATGGATCTTAAATCTCTAAAATGATTTAAGGCTACCAGTAATTATTAAGATAATATACTTTTGTCCCATCACAGTAACACTTACCCTGCTGTCCTTTGCCTTTTTCCATAGTATTAAATGAATGTTTTCATAGCATGGCATCGTTTCCTAATCACTGAGTTCACCGCTGAATGTGTGTGTATCTTTCCCACCAAAAGGCAAGCTTTTCGAGCAGGGATCTTTGCTATTTTTCATTCTGTGTAGAACAGCTGAAACTGAGACTGCATCAGGTGGGAATGCAGCAATCATTCATCAGACTCAGGCTTGCATGCATGAATGCCTGGATGCCTCCATCTAACTTGCAGAGAGAGACCACACAGGAGTCTGCTCACCCTGCAGATGAGGACTAACGTGTGACTCTTAGAGTCCACTCGCCCCACAGATGTGGACTATGTGTGTCTCTCTCGGAGGGCCTTTGATGCTTTTCTATTTAGGATTCATTCCCATCCAAGCAAGACCTATGGGATGATGTCTAGGCTGTTTCCTTGGGAATTTGGGGTGCCTTCCTCACCTGCTGGGAAAACCAACAGGCAAGAAAGGCAGAAGTTTTTGGCCCCAGTCAAGAGTGCCTGAAATCCCCATTACCACCCCCCCCCAAATCAGACAGTGCCTCTGAACTCTGCAAATGCCCCTATCTCCCTGACCACAAGCGGCAGCCACAATTAGTCATCCTCTGTGGAGATGGACAAACTTCTTGTGCTAATGAGCTCTCAGTCCACACAGAGACATCTGAATCCCCCTCACCCTGACAGGGGGAACATTAGATGACCCAAACAGCCCTCCTTATCTCAGTGGAGTGGGTTAGGAATTAGACACACACCAAGACTGTCACGTAACTTTCTTCTAGAAGTTTCCCATTCCCTCATAACTGCAATCACAATCAGATATCAATCATGTTCTTCATGTCCTGTGCCTTTTCCGTGGGAAAAAGGCCAAACCCCAGGAACCTTCCTGATCAAAATAATTAAATAAACAAATAACTAATAGAAATAAAAAACAGTCTGGTTGTGGCTGCTGTGTCTTCAGGATTGCTAATCTGAGGGGGGTCTCTGAGGCTGAGCAATTGAGTGGTGGTGTTTTTAATTTTCTTTTGATGCTTTTAGGTATTTTCCAAATTTTCCCTGAGAATGCCTATGAGTTAATAATAAAAGTAAAATGTTTCCCTATGACTTTCCTGTAAATTAAAACAGGATAAGAGGGGTTTGGCTTGGGATTGAATCAAGGCCCCGGTATGAGGGGCATCTGGAGGCCAACACTGAGACATGATCCCGGGAGGACATCTGTCCCAGAAACAGGGGCCCCCAGACTTACCGAGGTCTGGAAGCCGAGGGAGCCAGGCATGCAGCGCAGGGTTCTAGGCAGGTGCTGAGGCCAGGCTCCTGAGCCCTGGGCTCCCTGTGTGTGCTGCTTGGGGTGGGAGGAGCCTCGCAGAGCCCGGGGGTGGGGGTCGGGAGGGGGAGTTGCCCTCTAACTACGCTCCGCCTACACTCGCCAGCGCAGGTCACCCAACTCACCCTGCACCCTGCACCCAGTGCCAAGGGCCAGAGCATTTCGAATCCGGCGGGTGGGCTCAGTGCTGGCAGACAATCTGTAGGAGAATCAAGAGGACAGACCCGGGCAACACTAGACAAACACCACGTGAAGCAACTCCAAACATAGTCATCTCAGAGATGCCTCAAAACCTCTCCAGATTCCTTTCCCTTAATATCCTACTGGACCCCAGTGGCCCTGCACTACTCAGCAAGGCTATATCGAGCATCTACTTACTGGGTGCTTGCTTGGTCCTGGATGGAGGGCGCAGAGGTGCCTAGACTGCTGTGGGCAGTCAGTTGCTGGAGGCACCCCAGCCCTGGCACCACCTCCAAACTTCTTAGGTCGGTATGAACCGCCCTTCTTTCCCAGCAGGAGCAAGCCCCGAAGTGGCTCAGAGAACTTCCCGGTTAATTTCCTCGCTTTGCCCACCGGCTTGACAGGTGTGAGTCAGCAGGAGGTGGATGCAACAGCAGAGGCAGCCTTCTGAGCTGTGGCTAGAAGACAGACACAGTTAAGGGTCTGTGGTCTTCCTGATCAGGTCACTTCTAAGGACCACAGCCTCAATGTGTTCCTAGGACAATTGGCCGCAAGTGGAGACCCTCCCCCGGGTAACCCTTCGCATGTGGGCGGGGACTGCACACACTCAGCCTCTGTAAAGCACTAGAAAGCTTCTGGCTTTTGACATGTAATTTTATTCTGAGAGGATCTGAGTTTAGAGAAGTCTTGAGGACATAAAAGGTTCTTCACAGTTTTAGTTACAATAATTAAAGTCTTGTTGCCTAAAACCAGAAAAATAGTTAAATTATGGTATATATGATAGAAGAGAAATATCATATGAAGTTACTAGCAAAATGTTTACAAATGGGTTGTAAAGTGGTTTGCTTTTGTTTTGCTTGTTTGTCGGTAGGTGGGTTCAGACAGTCTCACTGTGTATTCCTAGCTGTCCTGGTACACTATATATAGATCAGGCTGTCCAACAGATGGAGAAAATGGGTGAACACTGGAAGTAGCATGTTTATCCTACCAAAGGTTTATGTGTGTTCCTTTCACACACAATCCGGACCAAAGCAGGTGCTGGATCATTATCTCTCTCATCAGGGTGTGGGATGACGCCTCCCACCTGTCGCTGGGCATTGTGAACAGGAGCATTTCCAGAGGCAGTGTACCTTGTACTTGGCAATGTCTTCAGCTCTCCTCCAGGTTCTGTCCGCTCCCCAGAGTGAGCTGTTACACCGCAGCTGCTCTTGATATTGCCTGTCCCTTTGAGGCATGCTCTAGCCTTGGGCAGTGTGAACGGGCTTCCCCATCATCCCTCTGCTCCCTTTACTCTTGTGGTCTCACCTCATCTTTCTTTTTTAATAATTTACTTAATTATATTTCATGTGCATTGGTGTGAGGGTGTCGGGTCCCCTGGAACTGGAGTTTCAGACAGTTATGAGCTATCTTGTGGGTGCTGGGAATCGAACCCAGGACCTCTGGAAGAGCAGCCAGTGCTCTTGGCCACTGAGCATCTCTCCAGCCCTAGTTTTCATTCCCACCTCTTCTTATCCTAGAATGATGGATATGACCCCATCCCGTCCGAGTGACCATAGCACCAGAACCCTGCCCCTGCTCCTTTCTTCTTGCTTCCTTTACTAAAGTCAGTGAATGTGATGTCCCCAAGCCAACCACTTCCCATCATCCTCACTTAGGAATTCCTCAAATGGAGACATTCTGCTTTCTCCTGATCCCATTCATTCTCTGATGCGGACTCAGCCAGGCTCGGTACTTGGCTGTTCCCAATGGCTGCTGTTCGATGGGTGTCCACCCTGCATCAAGCTGGGAACACTCCCTGGCCTTTGGCTTCCCCATTGGGTTAGATAGTTTCATATTACCTCAGCCCTCACTTTCCATGAGAACAGGTTCTCTTTGGCTCAGAGTTTTAAAGGCTGCTCTCTGTGCTTCCTTGGACCCATTGTTTTGGGACTGTAGTGAGACAGTGAGTTATGGTGGGAACAGAGGCAGAGAAAAAAAGAGTTATGAAGGCATGGATTTATCCTTACAAAGCTTTGTCTCAGAGAAGCTTTGGTACCTCAAGGTGGGGCCCAGGAATGGGAGTGCGCCTGCCAGCCAATAGATTCAAAGTCAGATTAGCGCCAAAAGGTTCAGTCCATAGCTACTGTACCCCATACCCCTTTGCCCAATCCTGGAATGCCAAGGCGTGTAGCACCCTGCTTACGTAGGCTTTTCTTTAAAGCCCCCTTTCCTCGCGGCTTGAGGACGATAACCCTGAGTCAGAACAAAGGTTATTGACCTGAGTTCGTCTAGAACCTGTTCATAACAATAAAACCCTCATGCATTTGCATTGAGTCCAGCTCCCTGGTGGTCTTTGCGGGTACCTCAACAGGAGCACAACACAGTACCTCACAAAAAGCAGCTAGGAAACGAAAAATACAAAGAAGGGCTAAAATGCCCCTGTCCCTTGTATGTTCCTGTTCCCCACAGGTCTTAAAGGAGGCCCACAAGTCTCCACCTCTTTTTTTTAAATCTCCATGTCAATAGCATCAAGCGGAGGATAAAAGCTTTACTGCACAAGCCCTCGGGAATATTTAAGGCTCAAACCATAAGGCCAGGGAGATGGCTCAGAGAGTCAGTTGCTTGCTTTTGTATGCATGGGGTCCTGTGCTTGCCTCCCAGAATCCAAGCTTTAAAAAAGTGTGTGTGGGAAGGTGGGGGTGGGGGGTGATGTGCCCTGTAATCCTAGGGCTCTGGAGGATCCCCAGGGCCAGACAGCCTACCTCAGTTGGGGAGTTCCAGGCCAGTGGGGTACCTTAACTCAAGCAAAGAAAAAGAAAGAAATGTTGACAGCACTTGAGAACAGCAGCAGTGACTGTACACACACACACGCACACGCACACGCACACGCACACGCACACGCACACGCACACGCACACGCACACGCACATGTGCTGTACACAGATGTACGATCCTCATGCAAACACACACGTGATCACTCATGAAGATCAGTGCCATGGCATTACCCATGATCTTTCTGCCCCAGGAGTCCTATGCCTTTGGGGAATGACTGTCATTTCCCTGAGAAATCTGGGTGTTCTGTGAGGAACACTCATAAAGCACTGGGCTTTGTTCACCTAAACACAGAACAGCTGTAGCATGCTAACAACACTAGTACCTTCCCATGCAGACCCTCCCCAGGAACCCCCACTCTTTCCCATGCAGACCCTCCCCAGGAACCCCCACTCTTTCTCATGCAGACCCTCCTGAGGACACCTCAATCTCTACATAGCCAGCTCTTTTCCATGTGGAGCCTCCCTCAGGGACTCTGCCTTCTCAGCCTTTCCACCCACACTCTTATGCCCCCCCTCCCCAGCCCAGGGCTGATTCAGACCTCAGCCCCACAGCAGGTGGTCATGGGCTAGCTCTGAGCCTGTAGGTCTAGGTCTGTTTGCTTACTTCCCATTCCATTTTAAAAATTAAGAATGGAAACTTCCAGATTTCTGGTTTCTATTTTCAAACTCAAGGAGTCTGGCAAGGCCCCATCTGGTAAGATGAGCCCTTCTATATACAATTTGAGCTATTCATGACCCCCAGCCCACATCCCTCCAGTGTGGATCTCAGCAGGCTCTGCTTGCCACAACTGCCTGGCTCTGCAGGGATGGCACTTGGAATTCTCACAGTAGGTCTGTTCCTTCCGGGGCCCAGGGACCGTAGAACTCAGGCTGTTTCCTCTTTTCTCTGCCCGAGAACTCATGTCCTCCTTGCTTTGACCTTGTTCATTCGTTGGGTTGTAAGCACCTTTCGGCTGGTCAGCTCTGTGTCATCTTGGAACGATGGTTACAAAGTTTTCCAGGTAGTTCTTGGGAATATAAGGAAAAAAAATATAACCCTAACCCTACCCCTACCCCTACTTCTAACCTTAACCCTAACCCTCCTGCTCCAGATCACACATGCAGCATCTTACCCAAAGCTGCAGAGATTCGCAGACCCACAGTGCTGCTCAGTGGTAGCCACAGCAGAGATCTCTGAGTTCATACAAGGCTGTCTTCTCCGGTCTCCTTAGCTGTGCATCAGTTCTACGGGACTCGTGAAGACTAAAGTCAACAAATTCCGTTGATTTTGTTGACACTGCTCCACTGATGGACAGCAAGATGCTCATGGAAAGGAACGCTAAGCTGCCTGTGCCCAGGGCTTGAAGGCATATTCACTAATTCAAAACAGCCTTGAACTACCATGCAAGCAAAGAAGTCACAGCCAGCTTTAGACCCATAGCTGCCCTTGCCCTTGACAAATCACCATAATCTTTATGGTGTTATGAAAAGAACACATATCCAATTAAGAAAGCTTTTCCAAAAGAAACGACAGAGTCCCCACCCCCTCCGCCTGTCCCCATCACTGCTTTTGTCCAGGGAATAATGCCAGGCTGATGGGAATGTGGATAAATTAATTACAGTGTGAAATGTTATTCATGGGTAAAAAGGACACCAAATCTACTCACACAGGGTTTGACATTTGAGCATAAACATTGCCTTTATATTTTTTTTTTTTTTGTAAACTCAATTGGTCCAGTTTACCCAGACATGGGTATAATCCCTTTAAACACTGTGGATTTAAAGTTGAAAAGGTAACAATATGCTAGGTGTTCTCCTAGGCCAAGGAACATGGAGACAGGGGAGGGGGTGGGAGGAAGGGGAGGTAGGGGTGGGGGTGAGATTGACATCACAGCCCCTTGCATGTCTGATATTATTTTGGTCTATCTCCAATTCCTGAGAACACAGAAGCCCTATTGTTGAAGTCCTTGAAATGGAAGGACATTGCCACCTCTGCAGATCACCCTGGTGCAAGTGGCCTTCCCAGAAAGTGTGCAGAGGTTGTGTGTGTGTGTGTGTGTGTGTGTGTGTGTGTGTGTTGTGTGTGTACAAGTGCAGGTGTACATATGTGGACATTAAAGCTAGAGGCTGGTACTGGGTGATTTCCTTAGTCCCTTTTCACCTTAGTATCTGAAGCAGGGTCTCTTGCTGAGCCTGGATCTACCATCTTAACCAGACCGGGTGGCCAGCAGGCTCCACACATTCTCCTGTCTCTACTTTCCCAGGACTGGAGTTTCAGGCATACACCTCAACATCTCCCTTTTTATTTGGGTGCTAAGGATCAAAAACCATGCCTTGCTATGCAGTTACCAACTGAATCCTTTCCCCAGGCCAGCAAAGATTCCTTTTAGGAATGGGGTTTTCTGCAGTCATAGTCCTGGTTTCTGCTTGTTTTGTTTCCCTATCAGGAGCTTAAGCCCAAGGCCTAGACAGATAAGGATGGGTGGATGTGTCCCCATGA
>PVIH01010379.1:55030-75895 GCA_004025045.1 Sigmodon hispidus
TTTTTTTTTTTTTTTTTTTTTTTTTTTTTTTTTTTTTTTTTTTTTTTTTTTTTTTTTTTTAGCAAATGTCAAAAACCCATAGTGTAAAAAGATTTTGAAGACAACCTTGATCTTCCAACTGTGTTCTTGGTGTATTCTGATCTGACCATAGACTCAATTCCTTTATTTTTCTTTCTTAGAAAAGAAAGCGCTGGTGGCTTTTCAGTGTGTCCAGTATGCTGAGTTCTTATGTGGGGAGGGCACAGGGCTCTGTGTCAGAGGTATGTGTGTTTGCCCACACTGCAGGGCAAAGTTAGGATGCCAACCCTCCCATCTCACCAGCATACCCCCCCTAGACCCATACAGACTTTCCAACAGAGTAATTGCTTCTCTTTGCTGGGAACATCTGTGTAGTGCTCCAGGGTCACCCTTCCTCCCTGCAGTGCTCCAGGGTCACTGTTTCTCCCTACAGTGCTCCAGGGTCAGCCTTCCTCCCTGCAGTCCTCCAGGATCACCCTTCCTCCCTGCAGTCCTCCAGGATCACCCTTCCTCCCCACAGTGCTCCAGGGTCACCCTTCCTCCCTGCAGTCCTCCAGGGTCATCCTTCCTCCCTGCAGTCCTCCAGGGTCACCCTTCCTCCCTGCAGTGCTCCAAGGGCACCCTTCCTCCCTGCAGTGCTCCAAGGTCACCCTTCCTCCCTGCAGTCCTCCAGGGTTACCCTTCCTCCCTGCAGTGCTCCAGGATCATCCTTCTTCCCTGTAGTGCTCCAGGGTCACCCTTCCTTCCTACAGTCCTCCAGGGTGCTCTAGGGTCACCCTTCCTCCCTGCAGTGCTCCTGGAACTGTGTTTCTCTTTTCATTCCTGAAGCCCTCACCAGAGGCCATCCTAAATCTGCTTTAGACAGAGTTTGAACAACAGCCCTGGGCTGATCTCTTGGTCTGCTGTGACCCTGCTCCTCCTAACCTTAACCACTCCATTTCAGGACATACCATTTTCCATCTTGGCTTAGCCACGCATGTCTATAATCTTTGCCTGCAAGCTTCCAAAGGGCAGATTCTAACAACCAGTTTTGCTTTGAGCCCCACCATGACCAAGGAGGAACTTGGTTATGTGGCATGAGATTTCCGGGTATTTCTGAAGTATCTGGTTACTTATCTTTCCATGACTTGGGGGAGTACCCTTTCCTGGAACAGTGTCGGCCCAGCCTGTATCACCTGGTGGTATCTGAACACAAAAGAGCCTCAGTGAATGTGAGCTTGAGTTGAGCTCAGTGGAAAGTTGGAGCATGGCTATTTGGACTAGGAATGTAAGGAAGGAGACTGAGTGTGAATGGCAGTATCTAAATGAAGATCTGCTGTGGGGACAGCAGCTCAGACCCTGTCTCCTCTGACATTGTTCTCCTGGAAATCACAAAATGTCACAGAATCTAAGAGTTGAATAAATGGACAAGGAAATTGTCTTCAACAAAGGCCATGATTACTTCATGTTCTGTTTCTCTTGGCAGGAGTGACCCAGATGAGGTGGATTCTGGAATGCCCTGTGGGATCCTGGGATCTGTAGCCAGCCAGCCATTCACTGACCCTGAGCAAGAGTTTGGTTTCTGGTTTGTTCATGTGCTGCTCAGAGAATCTATTTCACTTAGACTGGTATTAGGTAGAACTTGTGTGGTGAAGTAAAATCACTTCCTGCACAAGAAAGTGAACTGTAAATAAGGAAGATGGATAGAGGGCATAAGAAAGGGAAATGGTGGGGTTAATCTGAGCAGAGTACACTATGCACAGGTACAGTGATGGTGTATGAAATCCATTCCTTTGTATAATTAATCTACACTAAGGGAGGAGGGAAGGAAGGTGGAAACAGAATCCTGGAGGAGGAAGGTCAGTGAGTTCATACTCTGACCCCCCCCCCTTATCTCTGAACACAAAGCCATGACATGGAATGTGTGACAAAGGGCTGAAAAGAAAGGGATGTTTCAACAGAAACAGGGAAGAGACTGCTAGAACACCAGCTCACTGGGCTCTTTGTCTAAAACCAGCAAGGAACTTGCCCCTTGCTGGGCAAAACTCAAGGTGTCCCCTAAGGAAAGCCCACAGGAACCAAGCATGGCACACAAAGTCAGCAACCTGATGAAGACTTAAAAAACAGTGAGTCACCACCAATGAAGAGACCAATGAAGGAGGCTACCCAAGGCCAGAGGAGACCTAAGCCTAGTGACATGCTGGCCTCATGATGGGTAATTGACCCTAGGGTTTCTGTGCAGAAGACCCCCATGTTTCTGTTATAGAAATCTGATTAGGATTCAATCCAGAGTTCAGGCAGAAACTGTTATACAATGATGGTCAAGGAAGGACTGGCTGGCTGGAATGGAGGCAGCTGGGCAGAAGAGAAAAGGAGATAAAGACAAAACTCACTCAAGATGAGGCTAAAACCTATCATTGTGAAGCATTTGATGAGCTGTGACACTGAGACCATCCAGCCAGCCTTCCCTTAGGGTGCAGAGATAGCACACCCTGACACCAGACCAACCACGCAAGACCAGACCAAGACGGAAAGTCACAGGACAACACAATGAAGGAAGCTACCTCTGCCCAGTGAACTGGTGTTCTAGCACCCAGAAAACAGATGCCAAAATACTAGAGCAAGTATTAGCAGATGGAAACCAACAATCCAAGAAATAGCATGGGCTAATTGTGGTAAGTTATTTCCAAAAACAGTAGGTTGCTAAAGCATTGTGTAACACAAGGAAATCAGTAGCTACATTCACATATTAGCAGTATTCATACAAATATGATATAGGTATAATGGTTATTTTAATCAATTTGCCTGGGACATGAAGCACCCAGATATTTGGCCATACATTCTTGTGGGGCTGAGGAGATGATGGCTCAGTGGGCAATGCATTTCTGAGTAAGCATGGAGACTTGAGTTCAGATCCCACCACTCACGTAAAGGCTGAGAATGGTGGTACATGCCTGTAACCCCTGAGCTGGGTGGGTAGAAACAGGCAGATCTGGGGGCCCACTGACTAGCCAGTCCAGCAGGAACTGCAGCCTCCATGTTCAAAGAGAGCCTGGTTCAAAAAAGAGGTAAAGAGAAATAGGAGAAGACAGGCAGAATCAACCTCAGGCCTCCACATGTGCATACATGGGTGCCAGCATACCTACACATACAAAAACATGTATACACACACATCACCCACATACCATGCACATACACACACCCACACACACATACCATACACACCACAAGTACACACCACACACACCACACCACTCCCCCACACACCCTCACAATACACTATTCTGGATGGATGCTTTGATGAAGATGTCCTGGGATGAGATTAATCTTTAAATCCATACACTGGGTAAAGTGGCTCACTCTCCTGGCTGTGGGTGTCCTCATCCACTCAGTCTGTGGCTTCACCAGAACCAAAGGCTTCACCCTACCGTGTACAATTTAGAAACAGAAAAAGAATAACTTTGCAGCAGACAGATCTGATAAGCACTGTTTCAGACAGGTGACCGAGGCCAGCGCCAACACTCATAAATCATAATGACAGAGTGTGTACTTTATATGATATGAAGAAAATATCCTGTCCCCTCTGCTGCTGTCCTCTCAGTGACCTTTAACCCCAATCTCATCCTAAGGCAAACATCAGACAGCATCCACCAATGGGACAGCCTACAAATCACCAAGTGCCCTCCTCCGGACATTCAAGGGCAAGGGGAAAAGAGAATGTCTGAGAAACAGCCACTGGGGTGGGGGCAGAGCGACATGAGAAGATGTAGTGTGAGCAGCAAATACAGGGAATGGATATTAGGTAAAGGTTTCAAGAGCAGAAATTAATGAAGTTATAAATTTATTAATCAAGCATCATTCCTAGTTCACTGTGATAGATGGACTATGCAGATACAGCATTTTAATAAGAAGAACTGCTTGTTAAAGGAAACATGGGGACCCATTACTATCCCTGACATTTTCCTGAAATTTAAAATCTACTGGAAAATGTAAAATCTCTTAAAAAGTAAAGGAAAAGATCAGTCAGCTCATTGTCACCCTAAGCACAGAGACAAACCCCACAGCTAAGGAGCAGAGCAAGAGATATCTCAATGCACCCCAGTTTTGTCACATGATATTTGAGACTGGGAGAACTCAGGGATGTGGTTCCTTCAGGGCTGGTGACATCACGGGAAGAATGTTTGGGGCTCACTAGCTTCTGTTTCTTGCTCTGGTGGGATGAAGTGGGTGTGTCCTTTACTCATAATTTTTGGTTTTTTTTTTCCCCATAAACATCAGTAAAGGAAAGAAACAAGAATGAACTGGAACTATGTGTACGCTCACAGATGAATGTAGTGGGATTATGTTATTACATTGTAAATAATTGTCCCACCTGCTGATTTAATAAAAACGCTGATTGTCTGAAGGCAGACAGGAAGTATGGGTGGGGCTACCAGACTAAGAAAACTCTGGGAACATCTCAGAGCAGAGCAGAGACTCGATGCCGCAGAGATACCATGAGACACAGAGGAAAAAAGCTGAAATGCTGCTGAGAAAAGGTACTGAGCGCATGGCTGAACAAGATAAGAATCATGGGTTGAGTTAAGATGAAGGAGTTAGCAAGTTATATGCCTGGGCCCTAGCCCAATCAGCATGAAATGAATATAAGCTTTTGTGTCATTATTTGGACAAAGCGGCAGTGGGGCTGTGAGTGGGTCTGAACCCCGAGGCTAGGCCCACAAGTCCAGGCCAGAAACCTAATACAACAGATGAATCTCACAGAACAATGCTGAACTCAAAAGGTGCCAAACAAAAGATGCCACTTATAAACAAAGGTTATACTTGCTCATGAACAAAATTTATTCCAACCATTCAAACACTCAAAATTACAAGTTATAAACAACATTCACCCTCTCCCCTAAGGTCCTAAAGACAAACAGCTGCTATTCTACCAGAGTGCACCCTGGGGAACCAAGGACTTTACTGAGTTGGTTTTGATGGGTGAAAGGCAGAGGTGGGAACATGAGTGACTTTAAGGTCTACACCCAGCATGGAAGATGGCTTCCCAAGGCTGAATAGATGGAGGCTCCTTCCTCCTCCTCCCCACATATATCCTCTGTCCCCTAGGCCAGGCAGAGTTTGGGCAGAATTACATACCACCCACTGGGAGGGATGCCTAGATATGGAGGTGAGGTCCTCATGACCTTCTCTCTTGGCCTCATCTTCTGAGGGTAGGTAGAAACTGGCCCAGTGGTAATCTTTGCCAGGTAGGCCCAGCAGAATTCCTAAGGATAGCCCTGTACAGAACAGGGTCTCATGTAGCCCAGGCTAGCCTTGAGCTTACTATTTAGCAGATGACTGTGATCCTCCTGCCTCTGCCTTCTGAGTGCTCAGTTAGCCAGCGTGTACCTCCCCACCTGCTTCATTCAGCACTGGACATGGAGCCCAAAGCTGTGTGTGCCAAACAGGTCCTTGGCCATCTAAACTGCATCCCCCTCCATGCAGATTTTTCTATGTTGTAAAGCATGGAGCTGGGCTGTAACTCATCAGTAGACCACTAACTTAGCATGTCCAAGGCTCTATATTTACCCTCAGTACCACAGAAAAATCTGAAGCTCCTGTTGTAAAATGTTGCTATGAACAGTTGGGTTCAGCTACATGGGTAATTATGCTCTACACTTGTTTCTAGTTGAAATCTGTGTGTATATATACATTAATAGGACCAAATCTATACTTGGAGAACTGGGTAGAGTCCTACAGGAGCGCATGACTAATGCTGTGTAGGACCACAGCCGAGGAGCATGAAGATGCGCTCTGCCATCAGCACCCGCCGTCGCTGAGGATGCTGGACTCACCAAGCCTATGGAAGAGCAGCTTCTCATTGGATGGTTCGAAACTGAAGTCCCATGACCTTCGTTTTTCACCGGCCCCTTGTTACCCTCCTATCTTCTATGAAATCTAGTCCCACGGTTCCCCAGGAGAGCAATTACATTTGCTGACAAGCTTGCCAGAAGCCTGGAGCAGTCAGATTCTGGAGGTCAGTGAGAAACCTGCCTGGCTGTCCAGCCCACTTGAGCTAGCAGACTGCTTGGCTGGAGATGGGTTGGGGAGGGGTGTGAGGATGATAAAGGGTTGAGCTGAGCAGCTGAATGGAGGCTGCACTATTAATAGAAAGAGCAAGGTGAAGAGATAGGTGGACTGGGGGATGTTCTAGGCTAATCAAATTTGTCTTCTGACTGTGTGATGTCTGAGGTATCTAAGACTAGAGATGGGGAAATGACTATTGAATCCCGAGCCTAAAGAGGCTAGTACACCAGCATTACAGGCACATTTAATGCCGGGAACTCATGACATCTTATTCTAGAGAGGGTGAGAGAAGTCTGGACATCGGGTCCAGAGCCAGTGCAGGGGTTGGAACGCCTCAGAGGAGGTAACAATGACCAATGATGCAGTGAGCATGTGAGAAAGGCAAAGGTCACTCAGAGCTAAAGAGGCCAGGCCACATCTCCTGCAGAGAGGACAGTCACAATGGGAGGGGGAGGGCTTCAGATCTGCCAGAGGATGCTGGCCTGGGAAGCTTCAAGTGGGCTTGCAGGAAGTAGGTTAGCATGAGGTGGTCAGCAGTGTGTTTGGCTGTCACTGACAGGGAGATGGCAGGAGCTGGTCAAGCCCTGGCCACCTGGGCCGATTGCCTCTGAGCTTCCTGAACTGGAGATGGCAGGCCGGCTTCCGCGGCTGTTTTGTTTTCTTATTTGTAGATAAAGGAAAAGGTTCTCCAGGCGGGTTGCTGTAGGTGGTGAGCCAGGGTTGTGTTGTACATGCGGTTTGGCCGCTGTCCGCTGGTACACGGAGTCTCTCTGAGACTCAAACAGGGCAGGAACCCACAAGGGAAAGGAAGAGGGAGGAGAGGGAGGTGAGAGAGGAGGGGATGAGGAGGAAGGACAGGAAGAAAGGATAGGAGGGCAGGGGTGAGGAGGGGTACCTACCAGCAGACACATCCTCTTGAAGTCGGGGGGGGGGGGGTAGGAGAGGGGACGGGGGCAAAGGCCGATTGTGTCTCCTGTCTGCTAAGAAGAGAATGCCAAGGAAGGTGAAGATGTTCCGGACACAAAGGAGACACAGCCATTGTTCCTGTTGAGTTCTCAGACACAAAACACACATTTTCCTGTGGCCTCAGGCAATAGTGAACTCAGAAATAAATAATGTAGGAAGAGAAAAAACTTCCACTCCTTCTGGGACACAAGTTGCACCCTCACTGAGAACTGAAATGCCAGTTACCGACCCCCCCCCACACACACATTTGTCTCCTTCCTCTGACTAAAGGAGGGTTTGTTATGTCCTCACAGCAGGGGAGGCATAGGAGCGGTCAGGAAGCAGAGGGACATGAATGTCCCTGCTCAGCCAGTTCTCTCTCTCTCTCTCTCTCTCTTTCTCTCTCTCTCTCTCTCTCTCTCTCTCTCTGTGTGTGTGTCTCTCTCTCTCTCTTTCCTTCTTTAATCTATGGAATGGAACCAACTAATTTAGGATGAGACTTTCTACCTCAGTTAATCCAGTTTAACTATCATTTCTTTCAAGGTTGCCTAGAGAATTGTTTCCGTGATGACTGTATTGTGTAAAGTAGATCAGTATTAACCACCTCAGCCTTCTGTTCTGAGGCAGCAGCCCAGGCCCAGGCGCTTCAGCTCTGAAGCAGAGAATGACCTTCTCACTCTCGTCCTAGTGACTCTCATTCTCAAGTTCTCCTGAGACTGTGAGAGACAGGGAGAAGAAAAATGATTCCTGTGTGTCGCCCCCTCGTGCGTCAGCCACAGACAGTCGATCACAAGCATGGTTGTTTAATCATTCTTTTTATTATCACAGATATAGATTTCTCCTACCTGAGTAGGTTGAGCAAAATAGAAAATAGGTGAAATTTATCAAGAAGCCAGTGAGTTACCCAAAAAAGGCCATGAAGTTGAGGGGCTGGGATAGGTCTAGAAGGGGTCGGGAGAGTGGGAGATGAGTATAATCAAAATACATTGAATGTGATTCTCAAAGATTAATGCAAATATCACGTACTTCTAAAAGGTACCCACCATCTCTCTGCCTAGCATAGCCCTTTTAGAATCATCTTACAGTCACCCTTTTTTATTTTTATTTTATTTTGTCAGTTTTTTGAGACAAGCTCTCATTCATGTATTTCAGGCTGGCTTTGAACTCACTTTATAGTCAAAGACAGTCCTGAAGTAGCTGCTTCCTCTCCACTCCCAGTGCTGGGATTATAGATGTATGCTGTCGGGATTGAAGCCAGAGTATTGTGCATGGTAGGTGGGTTTTCTACTGACTGAACTCTGCCACCCGCCTCCCCACCCTTCATATGCTCATCTTTTAATGGGTGATATGAGCAGGTACTTGTGTGTCTCTGCGCCGGGGACACTCTCCTTGCTTGGTGTATAAACCAGTGCTTATTTCTCTGAAAACTCCTTAAAGATGGCGGATGCTGAGAGCAGAGGGCGGTGGAGAGGGTCACATACCCTGGAGTGACAGGGATGTCAGTCTTGGCTGTGATTTCTCCGACTCAGGCTTTCCTTCCAGTTCTCTTGTCCCTACAGCCAAAGCCCAGATGGCCCTTGTCCTCCGGCGCCCTGACTCGGGTGCCTATCATACAAGCCCCTTTATAAAAGTCTTGGTTGCAGCCCCTGGCACTATTGGGAGCTCCTGAAAACTTTAAGATGATGTGGGGTCTAGTAGGAGTCTGTCAGGCCTCTGGGGTGTGTCCTCCAAAGAGGTAGTGGGGTCCTGACCCTCTCCCCATTGTTTACTTTCTGGCCATGAAATGAGCAGTGTTTGCTCTGCCTTGTGCCTTTGCCACGATGCACTGTCTCACCATGGGTCCCAAAGCAATGGCAACAATTTACCATGGACTGGTATCTCCAAACCTGCCAGCTCACATAAATTTTTTTTAATAAGCTGGCTGTTCTTTGATATTTGTTATAGTAACAGGACGCTGCTAGCATTCTACAATCTCCTGGTTGATATCCCTAGTCCTTTCCTATTTATCTTCTACACAGCCCCCAGAGAATCTTCGTGATCCTACCATACTGCCCTACAAAGGCCCAATGGCTTCCCTTTGCTCAAAAGTTCTAAGGCAAATCCTCTAGCAACACAGCATGTTCTTTCACATTCTATATCCAATGAGTTATTCCCAACCTTGGCTACATTTCAGAATCTGGAGGAGCATTAAAACTGCCCATGAGTTATCGTTTAATTAGTCTGGCTAGGTCCCAAGGATCTGAATTTTTATTTCATTTCCCAAGATCAGGTGCTGCATTTGAGAACTATTTGTAGATTCCTGAGCCTCCATGGGAGAGCCCGCTGCTTCTAATCTCAGATCCCAGGAGCGATGGAAGAACTTCCCTCAAGGCTTAAATTATTTTCCTCTAACTCTTCATAGCTGATAAACAGTCTTCTGCACTTAAAGACCCAAACCAAGAAACCCTTCTGTGTTTCCAAGTCTGGGCTCCATTGCTGCACACAGTAGGCTTGCCTGTGCCAATCATAGGCTATCCCAGAGCATGCCCTGGGAGGGTTTATGCTCTCACCTTGACAGGATCTAGAATCCACATTGCTGGTTATATTTGTCAGAGATTTTTAGGTTAGTTTAACCGAAGTGGGCAGATTCCCTCTGACCATGAGAAGCACCATTCCCCAGGCTTGTCCTGAGCTGCACAAGGAAAGGCTGGTGGAGCACCAGCACCCATCCCTCTCAGCTCTTGACTACAGGTACCTCAATCCCTGCACCTGCCTTCAGTGCTATGACGGGCTGTACCACAAACCGTGAGCCCAGACAGCCCTTCCTTCTTGCAGTCAGGTTATTTTGTTGCAGCAATAATGCAGGTAACTAATACATGCTTCTTTGGCATATGGATTATTATAACACACAGAATAAATTTTTATACTAGAAAGGATCATGGGGATGCCACTTTCTCAGGAAGAATTTTAACAACACAGCGGAGAAGATACAGGCTTCAATATATACAATAGATCTCACTAATCAAGTCTCTTTATCACTTCCTGGTTACTTTTCTATAACTTGCCTCATCCACCCAGGAACATCTTCCCTATTTTTTTTTTCTAATAGCTGAGGGTGGTACTTAAACCCCAATCTCAACCTTATAATTGGGTTGCTCATTTTTATAGCACTAGAAATTTTCTATCATTTGTCAGGCAATGTCATTGGAAAGTTTCGTTGCCACCACATTCTGGAGTGTTCTTGACATTCCAGCTATCACTTGTCAACCAACTCTTAGTCTTTTGGAAGATGGGATGATCATTCCATCCAAATTTTGTTGCTTATTCTGAGAGGCACACTTTAGCCTGGCTCTCTCAGTCTTTGATTCCTGGGCTGCACCTAGCAAGAGTCTCACCATGCCTAGCTTAACTCTAACAAAGGCCAGCCTCTGCTTCAGCAACAAATCCCACTAGATCAAGTATAAAGCCAAGGCATCTTGAGAAGCGGTCATTGCAATGTGTCACACTCATATTTGACTGAATTTATGTGGTGTGGCTGTTTTGGAAAAAAAGTCCCTTACTACATGTATCAGAATAATTTCCTGTTGACTAAAAGATGTCTTGATTAATATGATGTTTCCTTTCAGTACATACAAACATCAAGGGACAAATTCTTCAGCTGAATTCATTGGAGAGACATATTGCTTGATTGGTCTTTTTTGTTTCTTTTTGAGTAGGTTTGCTAAAATGCCAGATCTTTTTTTTTTTTTTTTTTTTTTTTTAAACTTTATTTATTTATTTGCCTTGGTGTTTGCCTAGAACTGGAACTACAGACAGTTGTAAGCTGCCATGTGGGTGCTGGGAATTGAACCCCGGTCCTTTGGAAGAACAGCCAGTGCTCTTAACCATTGAGCCATCTCTCCAGCCCAAAATGCCAGATCTTATTTTAATTATTTCCCCAACAGCAGCAGGTTCTGGCACATTCTCACAACACCCAGTTCCTTGGCAAGAGAGGAACCAGATGTATGCCAGAGAGTCCTAGGATCATTTCCAAGTATTAGCAAGTCATTGGGCACCTATAAGGAGGGAGACAGAGTCTCTGGGGATGGATAGGGGCGTAGTGTGCACTCAGCCCTGGGCAGGGAAGCAGAGACACTTATTACAGATTGGCCTTGTCTCAGTTTTAAATTCTTGTGCAGTTCAAGCTGCTTCTCCAACACAGAAGTTACACCAGACCCAGTTATGTCCATTGAAGATTCCCTGTAGCTCAAGAGGACACCAAAGTGCCCGAAGAGAGTTAAGGAGAGAAGTGGAGATCTTTGTCATTGAGACCAAAAGAGACTGTGCAGCATGCTAAGCTATGGGAATGCCAATGGAGTGGCAGCAGGTAGAGAACCAGGTTTGTTTCACACAGACAATAGAGACTTTATGCACATATTAAGGAGCTAAGAGCAGCTTAGCTCTTGGAGTGGAGAAGTGGTTCATTGCAGAGGTGGGGGCAGGTTACCTAATGGTTTGGGAAGACACTTCCATCACCAGTCCCAATCCTTGTTGTCTCCCTGGAGGTAGATACTCAGTTGTCTGAGAAAGAAGATGAAGTCATCTCTGTTGGTTTCAGGATGTGTACATGGAGGTGAAAGACCCTGAGGGGCAGGATGGAGGTGGATTAGAAGCTTGATAATGTCTGGATCTAAGAGGTGGTGGCTGAGGAACCACCAGCACCCACCTGGTGTGGTGCGTGGTTGGTTAGACAACAGCTCTGAGTATGTGGGCCTAAGCCAGTACCCAGGAACAAGCCCAGACATGGGAAGACACCCCTGAGCTGTGATCTCATCCCTATGGGCCACCACTCTACTGTTGGCTTGGCCGTGACTTCTGCACGTTGAGAATGGCACCTGCCAATCACCTGCCTAGAGACAGCTGAATGCCAGACACAGTGTGCTCCAAAACAACCCCAAGCAACTGTAAGATCAGCACATCCCAAGCTGGGCTGGGAACTTGATGTTATCACTACTTAGTTGATAAAGATCTATACATAGTCAGCCAAGAAAATCGAGGCACTGGGAAATTGGTAGTTTTGATGAGATGTCCCTCAGTCTTGGGACATTTGAACACTTGGTCTCCTGCTGGTGGCACTGTTTGGGAAGGTTTATGAGGTGTGACCTTGCTAGAGGAGGTGTGTCACTGGGGAAGGGCTTTGAATTTAAGATTGAATCACTTCTCCTTCAGGGTTTAAGGCTTCCTTTCAAGACTCACCTTCCTGCTCTGGTGTTTCCCCTGCTATGCCATTATAGATTTGTCCCTCTGGAGCCATAAGCCCAAGTAACCCAACTCTTCTAGAAGTTGCCTTGGACATGGGGTTTTACCACAGTGACTCATGCAAGGCCAAAGGAGAGGAAAACATTTCTATGTGGTTTTGCTAGTGTTCTGTCTGCAACTCTTTGCCTTTTCTGGTCTGTGTAGGAAGAGACCTTCCCATTTGTTAGAATTAATCTTGGTAATGTGGACTTTAAAAAAAAAGATATAATAACAATAGCATTAAAAATATTATTATTTGAGAAAAGTCTCACTTGTGTAGTCCTGGCTGTCCTGAAATTAGACTAGGTTGGTCTTGAACTCACAGAGGTCCACCTACCTCTGCCTCTCAAGTGCTGGGACTAAAAGCGTGCTCCAGTATGTCTGGTTTTATTATATGTAAGCATGTGTGCATGTGAGTGCAGTGCTCACAGAAGCCGGAAGGAGACAGATTCCTTGGTGCTGTCAGAGGCAGTTGTGAGGCACCTAGTGGGTGCTAGGAGTTGTAACCGGGGTCCTCCAAAGAGCACATGTTCTCTCAGCTGCTGAGGTGTCTCTTCAGCCCCTAGTGCTGCCTTGTCTGAGCTCCCCTCAAGAAGAAAGATTTAGCCCTTCATTCTGGTTCAAACAGCCAGGTCATTGGACTTGGAGTCTTCTCATTCCTAGCCCTTAGCTCTTACTTACTGGTAAGAGAAGAAGCAAATGAGTGAATGAATGAGTTCAACAGCAAAAGAAACTTGTCTGCATATCATCTGCCCATTTCCAAGGTCCTTCAGTTTAATTCAGCTCTACTTCTAAGGGGAAGTAAAGGTCAAAAGAGCCTTATTAATCCCAGGACCTGTCCTGTTCCTTGTGTGGGTGTGGTTGTGCGTGTGGTTCTAATTGCCACTCCCAGCTGTTTTTCCCTCATGGAGCTTGGTGGACGGCACCATGGGCTATGGCTAGGACAGTTCATCCTCATGCCCCAGCTCCACCTGGTGAGTGACTGACGGGTCTCCTGGTCAATCCCAGACTTCTCTGAGAGACTGCCCTCCACTGTTCTCCACTGACATACACGGTCAAGAGTTACTTGGGGCACTGGTCCTGGAACACAGATTGGAGATCATACTAACATTTACTTTAAACTACAAGATTCTGAAAGAAACATGATCTTAGCCATGTTTGATGATACAACTGTGATCCTAGCTATGTGAGAGGTCGAGAGGGGAAAATCACAAGTTCAAGGTAAGTCTGTGCTACATAGTGGTCTTGGGGCCAGACTTGACTCTGTCTAAAATCCTAACTCAACCAATAAATAAATAAGCTCACAGCTCCAGAACATTCTAGGTTCTTTGTAAACTTGACTATGGCTCCCAGCAGGTGTGAGTAAATGAGAGGTGACCTGCACATGATGGAATTATTTAGTCATTGAAATCCCAACTGTCAGCACAGTGAGTGACATCCCAACTACAGTACAATGTAGCTGAATCTGAGGAATAATTACCCCAAGACAGACACCATCTACAAAAGCCCACATCTTCCATAATGCCATTCAGAAGAAAACTATAAGCAGAGAGATGCACAGAGGGCAGAGGGCAGATGAACAGTGGCCAAGGGTTTCTTGGGCATGCAGGAAAGAGACTAGGAAACAGGGGAGTTGGCCCTAGTGTTCAGTTTTGTTCAGGGGTGATGTAAATGTTTCTGAGAATGGAGTGCAACTTTGCACTTTCTGTGGCTCTACCTAAACTCATCGAACTACATATGCTAATGGGTATACTATCTGTCTGTGGATTAGTCTCAGGAAATCCATTAAAAACACAACATCAGAAAACCAAATCAGTTTGAAATCAGCTTTGTCTGAGAGGTGTGAGACAAATCAGAGCAGAGGCATGTGGGCAGCAATCTCACCTCTGTCCCCCCCACACACACACATACACAGTCACCACAGCTAAGAATGCATGTATCTGCATTTCCTCCATGTGTCCCGAGTGGCCAGTGCACATCTGCCAGTCTTCAGCCTCACCTGTGAGTGCCAGCACCTTACTGGTTAATATCACTGAACAGGTCACAGCAGGTCTCTGAGAAGGACTAGACTGAAGTCCTCCTCAGTCACTCCCTCAAGGACATCCACTGTTGGAATATCAAGGTGTTCTTAGAAAGCCGTGGATAAGGTCCAGATCTTACACTCACATTTCAACAGGCATGATCCGATGCTGTTCTATCCGGGTGTCAAGTCATCTCTGGCCATGGCTTCTGTTTTCACACCTCCCTGTGATATGGAGCATCCTCCCTTGCTTAACTGGCCATTTGTTTTGGTCCGAAAGCATCATCAAATCTTCTCTGGCTACCATCTTACCCGCCCTCCCTCTCCTCTTCCCAAGACAAGGGACTGCTAAACAAGGAGATTCCAACTGTGATGTATTTCTAAATCATTTTTTTTATTGTGTGTGTGCATATGAGTACACCTTCCATGTTGCGTGGGTGGAGTTCATTCTCTCCTCCCACCCTTACATGGGTTCCAGAGATCAAATTCAGTCATGTCAGCAAGCGCCTTTACTCACAGGGTTACACTGCTCCCCAGCCACTGTGCTGTATTTTTACAAAACACTGCTTAGTGTGTCAATACATACCTTCTCTATTAGACAACTGGCCACTGAGCCTGCAAATGCTCTCCATTGGAGGTTATTTTGTTCTTGGGTCCCTATAGGAGATGCCTCAGGAATGAACGCTATTCTGTTCTCGGAACGATGTAGTCACAATAGTTACGTATAGTAGAGTTGAAACTCATGAATGCATCCTCTATCTCAGCTCTCCAAACTGAGCCCAAGGAGATGCTTCCAGAAAAATTCCTGGGTTGCTGGGCTTCTCACGTCTTTGAATGCTTTCTTGATCTTCAGTTAGTTCTTGCTTCACTTTAACCCTGCTGACCTTGGGCAGGTGACAGTGCCATAACTGGGGCACATGGGAGGAGAACTAAGCCATCCTGGCTGCACCTGGGGGAAGCCAGGCTGAAGTTTCCATGTGTGGACACCATCTCCACTGAGAAAACAACCTCCATGAAATATTTACAGCAGCAGCTGCTTGGCCGCCACCCACAAAGTCTCAGCCTGGCCAGCGGTGTTTGGGGACATCTGGGTCTATAAAGGGTAAATGAAAAAAGGGAGTTGAGCTGAATGAGTTGAGCAATTCATCCAACAATTACTCACTGTGTAGAGACATCATTCCAAGCCTTCTGCTGAGAAATCACAGTTTGGTTGGACACAGTCACAGGGTTGGGGAAATATGGAAGGGGAAACCCAAGTCTTGCCATGGAGTCCAGAGACAGTTTTGCGAGGGACCACCTTGGCTGGAGAAGGGCCACACCGTTCTTCCTAGTGGGACTGGCAAATGCCCGGCAAGATTCCTCATAGGACAAGAGACTTGAGAAGGGTCTGGGAGAGTGATCAGAGGCTGGAAGGTCAGAAGAGGGCACAGGGAGGAGACACAGAGGTGAGGGAGCACAGTGTGCGCCCCGATGTGCATGATGTGGTCTGGTCGCCTAAGAGGCAAGGGAAGAGCCTCTACCACAGATGAGGCCTTGGTGGGAGGCTGAGTTTGGTCATTGAGGACATCAGGGACACACCCTTCGGCCTTTAACAAGTGGATAGAAAGGATGGGAAGCCTCTGCTGACCACAAAGTGAGACCCGATAAGGGAATGAATTATCAAAATAGCCCTGACGTGGGACATGGTGGGTACATCCTAAGAAGAGAAGAGACTGGCCAGGACCCCAGATGCTGGGGGCAGGGGACAGGGCAGCTTCATGGCTCTGGCGTGAGTTACCAGGTAGCTCAGCATTCCCATTACTAAGAGCAGAACACATGGGGTGCTGTGTCTCAATGTGTCCCCCAAAGTTTGTGGGTTGGAAATAATTCCTAAGAGCAGGGGCAGCAGCCAAGCCTGTCAGAGGCAGTTCAGCCAGGAGGCCTTTGCTCTCATGAGTGAAGAAGTGGTTATTGTGTTAGAGAACCCGTTGCCCAGCCAGACTCTTTATTCAAATGTGTTGGCCAGTCACTACCTGTGTGATCTCTCTAGTCATGCTATCCCTGATGCAGGGAGGCCCCTTGCTAGATATGGTACAGGCTCTGTGGCTTTTTATTGTATGTTTTGTATGTATGTTTTGCCTGTACGTTGTCTGTGTACCATGTGTGTATAATAACCTGCAGAGACCAGAAGCAGGTGTAGGAGCCTCTAAAATGAGTCACAGTTGTGAGCTACCATCTGGGTGACCAAAACTGAGCTTGGGTCCTCCAACATAGCAACAAGTGGTCTTAACTGCTGAGCTGGGGAGGGGGGTGATCTTTCATTTCCTTATAGTCCTATAAAAACTCCCTGAGATAATTAGAGACTTAGCTGGAGAAGGTAAGCATATGTTTTCTTATGTCTAGGGTGCATTTCCACAACCTTGCAGCCTTAGGTACCCTGTGTCCTTGGAGCCTATTCGCTATACTAAACCCACCCACCACATTCCTCTTCATCCACAGATATTCATGTCCTAATCCTAGACTCTGCAGTATGCGATTTTACACAGTACAAAGAGGCTTGCTGGCGTGTTTACGTTATTGATCTTGGGTTGAGGAGATTATATTATCCTAGATCATTC
The DNA here is from genome assembly GCA_004025045.1 of Sigmodon hispidus. Classification (NCBI taxonomy): domain Eukaryota; kingdom Metazoa; phylum Chordata; class Mammalia; order Rodentia; family Cricetidae; genus Sigmodon; species Sigmodon hispidus. The sequence continues at coordinate 71,912 of PVIH01010379.1, forward strand.
AGGTATCCCAAAGAGAGGCAGGAGGATTAACACCAGTAATAGGAAATGTGAGAATATAAGACACAAAGCCGGATTGGGTTTTCTACACATCGGGTAAAACTAGGATGTTTCTAACGGTCTTACTGGAAGTCCCCATGGACAGATAAGCCACCTGTCCCCCTTGCCAAATGGCCAGGGGTGGTTACCACTTAACTATGAATAGTGGGTTTCATGAGATTGTTTCATACATGTCAATCACACCTCCAAAAGTCAGTTACCTACCCTCTGAAAGTATAGAGCTCACAATCTTATATGAGTGTGTATGTTTGCCCAATTCATATATTGGAACCCAATTCAATTAATAGTATTAAGGAGTGAGAGCTTATTTGATGGTATCTCTTCTAAAATCCAAGTGTATTTTAGAAAATCTAAAATACTGGCTAACATGAGAGCATTAGAAGGCACAGCCTTTACATGGACACCCGTAATTTGGTCACTCGAGAGGCAAAGACAGGACGATTCATGCAAGTTCTAGACCAGCGTGGTCCACACAGTGAGTTCCAGGGCTCCCCTTCAAGACTATATCCCTAACAGCTTTATATTACTACATAGCTAACAGCTATAGCACAAATTTATCAGTTCCATCTCCAAGAGCCAGAGCTCAGAAACAGTCCGGGTCTCCAGGGTGTCAGGCTGAAACCAAGGTGGCAGCTGGAGCTATGATGTCAACTGAGGCCCATGGTCCCCTATCGAGTTTCACATCAGGCAAGGCAGCACTGCCTGGTAGCGGGCCAGGGCACCTGGATCGGCTGCCGCCAGGAGAAGGCCCTGGTGCATTCAGCAAGAACAAGCCTCTCTGCCTATGCTGAGTGGAGAAGATGATGTGGCCTGGAACTCACCCCGTGGGGCTATGTCAGGTTTTCCTGATCACCTGAGGAGAGCCTGCCAGGGGCTCCTTGTCACCATGGTGTGTTTAAAGGGGGCTGTTCTGAAACAGAGGGTAGCACAACACAGACTCCCATTAGCCTGTGTTCTGTTAGCCAGACCTGTTTTCCCATGGTGATGGGACATAGGTACAGTTTCCTCTTGGTGGTTCCAGGTTAGACATTTTTTTTTTTTTAAATAAACTAGAGGTGCCCCCACCCCAGCCCTCAACAGTTTCCCCTCCCAACAGCAGCCACTTATTTTTTCTCTGGCCAGCAGGGGGTGCTGTGGTTCCCGGCCTCCCTTAAGGGTCCAGCCTGATTTGGCCAAATCTGCACCATAATCCTTCTGATGGACTAACTCAAAGTACCTGGATCTCTATCTTAGTTACTTCTGTGACGTTTCTCTCTCTCTCTCTCTCTCTCTCTCTCTCTCTCTCTCTCTCTCTCTCTCTCTCTCTCTCTCTCTCCACACACACACACACACAGAGAGAAAAGGGCACAATGCAAGGGTGCCAGCCCCTCGTTATCCACTGAGGGCCAGCCTACCCATACTCGAAGAGGATTTTGCAGGGCATGTCCACTCTGGACATGGAGACTGCCGAGGGATATCACATCATTATTCAGTCACAGCCTCTAGATCTTGCCCCCTCTATCCTGGCTCACAGCATCTGTCAGGGCTGCTGCCCCTGGGCACACACTGACATAGCTGATGAAAATCTCTTTCAGAAGGGGTCACCTACCACTAATTCCCTTCCACTCCTCTGACAGGGATCCCCACTCCCTCCATACTTGCTCACACCCCCCTCCATCCCTCCAGCCAATGCCAGACACCCTGGGCACACACTTTGCTTCTTCTCTACTGAGAATGTTCTCTCCCTGGATACCCAAGATACTATAAGCTTTGGTCCTCATTTTCTTCAGGTTTTCACCCAAGCTCTTCTTTCAGTAAAACTCCACATCTCCACATGATCCAGGCTCTTCTGAGACACTTCCTTCCTGCTACTGGCTTGGGCAGGTGGGCTTTGATGGAGGGAAGCTTAGCCCCATGCAGGCCCCCGCAGTTTCTCCAGTTCCCAGCAGCCTCAGGACTGGTAAACCCTGCACGAGGGATGAGGCCATGCTGTGTGGGTAGTCGTCCATCCCCATCCCAGGCCGAGGTGTCCATAGAGGAATCAGGCTCTGTCTTCAGCTGGGTGACAGAGGAATGGCTGAGGAGCCGGCAGGGGCATGCATTTGTCCATGTATTCATGTATGTTCCTGGCCCTTGTGTGTGCCAGGGTGGTGGTGTAGGTGTAGAGAAGGGCCTAATGAAAAGAATCTACTATGGTATCCCCGACAGGCTCTCTTCAGATAGCCCCAAGAACCTGACGGAGCCCTCCTGAGTGAGCTCCAGGCCATACCACCTTCTCTACTCAGTACAGGCCAAGAGGCTTGTTCTTGTATTGTATACCAGGGCCTCTCACCCTGGCAGCTATGTTGAGCCTGCAGGGGTGGGGGTGGGTTGGAGCTCAGACCCCTTGCCAGGCAATGCATCAACAGGGAGCAGTGCTGTCTGGCCCATCAACACACCCATCTTCCGGACCTGGCAGCCTCACTTCACGTAGCCCTCTGTGAGCTTCTGTGATCCTGGGCAGAATGGAAAGCAAAACAAGTCCTTTAGGGTGTCACCTGCCTAAATGAAGAACTCTCTTCACCAGGGAGGGCAGCCATTAGCATGGACCTGTTGCAGGGCCTTTAACAGCATCATCTCAGCTCATCCGAACCTTGAAGAATTTGTGTTTTAGGTGATTTCTGGCCTGGATTTTCCAGTCTAGACTTGAGGTTCAGACCCACTGACTGGCAGTCCCAAAGTCCCACAGAGTCACATAGATAGATGCTTACATTTATTTTCTGCTGATAGACCTAGGGCCCAGGCATATAACTTGCTAACTCCTTCATCTGAACTCAACCCATCTTGTTCAGCCATGTCACTTGGTACCTTTTCTCAGAGCAGCATTTCAACTTCTTTCCTCTGTGTCTCTAGACATCTGCGTTGTTTCTCTGGCCTTGTGGCATATGTGTCTGCTCTGAGATGTTCCCAAGTTTTCTTAGCCTGGTAGCCCCACCCACACTTCCTGTCTGCCTTTAGCCAATCAGCTTTTATTAAAGCCATAGACAGAACAAATATTTACAATGACAGGAAACAGTAGCAACATAACATAATCCCACTACAAATTTGGGTACTCAGCTGCATCCAAACGGTAGCACAGGAGGACTAATACACCCAAAGGCTGTGCCTCTTAAAATCTATTAGTGACTCTTGCTTCTGCTTCCATGAACATCATCACTCAGGTACCAATTCAGCAGTATCCCTGTATCCTTGGGAAAAGAACAGATTTCCCTGAAACAAAATTAGTAATTAGGGATTTCTAAAAATCCAGTGGGACACTCCCTACCTTTTATAACAGGACCAGCCTGGGTTATAGGGCTCATTGCATGCTCAGAGTGTCTGCAGTATTTTTGTCCTGGAAAGGTCAGAGTCCATGGCAAGGACCAACAAATCTTGCTATGTCCATTTGTCTTTCTACAGTTTACATACAAATGTATATTGTTCTTGAAGGAAAAAAAATGTTTAGGCATATAGAAAATCAATCAGATGTTAAATTGAAGGAAGTAGCTGGATGATAGTGGTGTATGCCTTTAAGGCAGAGGCAGGTGGATCTCTGTGAGCTCAAGGTCAGCCTGATCTACAAAGTGAGTTCTAGGACATCCAAGGCTACACAGAGAAGCCCTATCTTGAAAAACACAACAAAAACAAAACACACACACATACACACACACACACACACAAAAAAAAAAAAAACTGAAGAAAGTAAATGTAGTTCCATGGCTCAGACTCATTACCAAGTAGCTCTTACAACTTGACTCAACCCATTCTTTTTTTTTTTTATCTTAATTAGGAATTTTATTCCTGGGATGACACATTGTGACCATGATAATTCTTTTTTTTTTTTTTTTTTTTTTTTTTTTTTTTTTTTTTTTTTTTTTTTTTTTTTTTTTTTTTTTTTTTTTTTTTTTTTTTTTTTTTTTTTTTTTTTTT